>JAODOY010048832.1:0-42592 GCA_025399855.1 Forbesichthys papilliferus | reverse complement strand
TCGGCCTAGGGTGCTCTGGTACCACGTACACTTATGAGCATCCTTATGTTCGAACATGGGGTTTGTTATAGACAGTCCATGACTAGCATAGAAGTCTAACAACAAACGCCCGCTTGGGTTTAGATCACGGAGGCCGTTCTTCCAAATCACACCTCTCCAGGTGTCTCCATCATTACCCACGTGAGCGTTGAAGTCTCCCAATAGAACTATGGAGTCCCCTACTGGAGCCCCATTCAGGCTCAGACAACAGTCTGTTGCACAGACAACAGTCAGAGTTTTCCCCCCCTATAAACTGTAGGCGTAGTGAGGCGACCCTCTTGTTGACCAGGGGAAACTCCAACATAGCAATGCTCAAACGGGGGCTTGTTAGTTGCATTTATATTTTGGATTTAAATTCAACAAAAACTAAATAACTTGAAAATATGGTGTATACTACCAGTGGAAAGAAAGATTAGCTTTGTAGACATGTTTTTGTGAAAGCTAATTGTGGATGTGCACAACTGATAGCACCTACCATGAATGAAGGGGTTAAAATCATTGTTGTAGCAGGATGACTTAATATTGAGGTAAGCTATCTCAATGAGCTACATTCCTGTAGCTAAGCTTCAATACTGCTTTAAAGTTGTTGTGTATAGGATCTGGTGTCATTACAGTACATGAAGTGTAATAACATTAAGAAGAACAATAGCAAGTATGTACTGGCATTTTGTTTGAATAAGTACTAAAAGTGCATTGGACAAAGTAAACACATTACAACCAAATTTATACAAATGCAGAAATGCCTATTATTGTATGTTATTGAGGACACACATTTTATCTTTGCTCAACCCCCAGTGATCAGATATTCTACACTACTCTATAAGATATTATAAACATTTATACAGCAGCAAATCACTATTTTCTATGCAGTGGTCACTGGTCTAATTGTGTCCTAAGCAGTGAATGACATCACACGTGTGTTGTCAACAGAGCTGTGTTTTTGGCTGGCACGTGTTGTACGTGTGTGGCCTGAAAGTTTTTGTTTTGGAGATGCTGGTGCTCTAGTATGACATCTAGGGGCAGTGGCTCTGAGTAATCTACCTGTTTGTGCTGTACTGATGCACAGATTCGCCAGGACACAAGCCTGACCAACCATGTGCCCGCCCTGAAGAAGAGTCTGGAGCTGTTTATTTATCGAGTGAAGGCCATGCTGACACTTAACAACTGTCAGGAGGCCTTCTGGATGGGCAATCTGAAGAACCGTGACTTGAAGGTACAATCAAATCTTCTGACAGGGGCAGATGCATGCATGTATGCACCTGCCCCTGTCTGCTGTGGTTAGATAAGCATCCCATTGCTTTTGTTTATGCAACCCAGTGATTCATGATCCTTCTGTCAATAGGGTGAGGAGATTCTTTCTCAGCGCTCCCAGGAGGAGGGGGAAGGAGGAGAAGAAGAGGAAGATGTGCAGCCATCAGATGATGAGGTACAGTAAAAGTCTCCTTATGAGATCACTAAAATAGCTTGTTGTCGTCATACTGTAGCTTAATTGGCTTCAGAGACATTTTGATACATAATTGCTATAGTTGCCTGTGTTATTTTCTGTATGATTTCATTTTTTAGCGGTTGGCATACCATGGCTAGTTAACATGGCATGGTCAAGGCCTACATTAAAATAATAATAGCAACTTACAGTGTTTATAATGGAGTTGTACTTCTCAGGTAACTGTGGGTGGTCTTGCTTGTTTGCTTACATGACAACCTTGAGAGTTGACCACCCTAACAACTACCTATCCTAATGTTTTAAATGTGATATGTTTTATTATGGAGTGTTTTAGTGTACATAGAAACAGAATTTTTAGAAAAGGCAATGTAATGACTACTGCTACAGGTCAGTAAATTAAAAGGTTAGTGTTGTTCTGCTACATGTAGGATCACAGGCAGTTGAAACTGCAGAAGGGAGCTTTGGAGACATGGCCTGATAAGATTAGCTGCAGTGTTCTGCCGCTAGCTAATCATTATTGATCATGACTGTTAGTTTGGGATGGTGACAGTTGAACACAGTAGGCTACACTTTTCAACAGATTTTTGGTTGGTGTCTTTTAGAAACTTGTATACATATTTTCCATGTAATTTTTTTTTCTTCTTAATGCTAAGGTTGACTGTGATTCTGGAGGAAATAAAAAGTCTGATGCAGAAGAACATGTGGATGATGATGAAGCCATTGATTCTGAATAACTGCTTTTTTATAACAATTCAAGCTTTGGTGTGGTTTTATTTTAGTTTAGATAATTGCACATTTAACAGTATCTCTCCAAGTTGCACATGTAAAGAGTCTTTATGTCTGTTTCAAAATGTGTTATGATGTTGAGTTAGTAAAGTATATGGCTAAACAATATGTCATGGATCCTTATTGCTCTTATGTAGATAAATAAAACAACCTGTGATAGATATGTCTTGATGTTCATACAAAAAATTAGAGGTTATGTATTAGTTGTCAATAAAATTAGCTATTCTTGGTCATTTCATCTGTTTGGATGATTCAATGCCTCAAGTTTGTTTCTTGAAGTTACATTTATTTGAGTCACATGGATATATATATATAAGCAATTAATTGTTACTTTAGTTTGGAACTGATTATTTAGCAAAAATATATGATATATATGATGACTGCAATAAAGAGTACATTTTTTGAGTTTCCGGACAAAACGATAAGCTACTTCAAGAAAGACAACCGACTTCCTGTTACTATGTTGTTGATTCAGCTTCCTCCGGTGTGCACGGGGTGGCTTCACTTCTGTACACTAGTGTATGTTAACTCTTTTATCACGAGTATATAACACACGAAGTCATGAAAGGCATCTTACTTATACTTTAATATTATACTTCAAATCCGTGTTATATCTGCATGTATTAAAAAAACAAGATAATACGAATATTTTTTTGACCCCTGTTTTAAAGTTGTAAATGGTTTATCCAGGAAGCATGGTTCGTTGTTTGGGGAAACAAACAATATATTTTGCTATTCTGTTGCATCAAGGTGAACGTACGCCTTAACTTAACCTTTGACTTTAAGTTTTTATGTTTTAAGATATACATTTATTCAGCATTTCTAAGTTGCTTGTGTTGACGTTACCAGTTGAGTCAAACCGTGGAGACCCCATTCTAGGATAGCTACAGTACTCTAGAAGTACGGTACTGTACCTGGGTCGGAAAGAGGACGTGAAGAATATTTCTTGAATTACGGTGCCACACCGTTAACATTAGAAACCATGTCTGAGTTTATTATTTTACTGTTGATTGTCATTCTAATTATATGCTTGATCGTGACACTGGTGGGATTCGTTCTGTACTCTGGTCTTCTGTCTGAAGTCGTTATAAAAACAGGATCACCTCCCATCAGAAATGTCACCATTGCTTACAAGTTTAAACAGGGATCGTATAAAGACTGCGGTGCAGCCTATACAGAGAGTTGCAGCATTGGACCAAAGTTGAGCTCCATCGGTGTTTTCTACGATGACCCCAAGCAGGTGAGACCTCCATAGTGTGATACGATGACACAATGCTGACACAGCAGGGAGCATATACTTGATATCATGATGATGACACGTAAAAAATGTTAGCATACCTACACCTGTAGCCTATTGATGAGTATATGTGTGACAGTAGACCTGAAAAAGGTGTTGAGAAATTTGTTTACAGAAAATTAAACATTAGGATAGTAGCATATAATAATATATTATAACATGCAAGAATATGGGCTGCCATGTTTAACTTATATGTGTGACAGTAGCCCTGGAAAAAGTGTTGAGAAATTTGTTTACAGAAAAATAAACAGGATAGTAGCATATACTAATATATTATAACAGGCAAGAATATGGCTGCCATGTTTTAGAGACTCACAGTTGCAAATTGCAACATTTACTTAAAACTGTCTGTAGTACCTAATCCTGACAGAATGTAAGCAAAAACTACATACCCCAACCCCCAAGACTCTAAACTATACAATTGCAACATTTTTAGCGGGAAAATACAAATACTGTCAGGTGTAAATTCATTTTCACAAATAAGGGGACCCACACTAGTCCGCAGACACCAGTAATAATTTGTTCAAGCAAAGTTCAATATGAAGAAATTGCTGAGGACCAGTTTTTTAAGGTCAGATGTTCCAATAACAAGTACATTTCATAGTTTTTTTATCATACGGAAATGCATTATAACATGGATGACTAGTTGTAATTGTAAAGTTAATTTCATTTTTATTGTACTGAATCAAACAGTATACATACTTTGATATTATTAAATCATAAATGCCTAATAATCTATGGACCTTGTTAAAATTATAGTGGTGATATTTGTAACCTCTATGACCCAATGTTGCAATTTTGTAATGTTTTCAGAAAATCTTCCAAAAACCAAAAAATAAAAAAAAGGAATTAATTTCTTGATCAGGGCCTTGCTAAAAACTATTTAAAAAGGAGAAAAAAATATACATCATTAACATCAATGCTTGGGTCTCTGATGGTTAACTGTAAGAACTGACACATGTAATGGCATTTATCTTGAGTAAAATATCCCTCATCCCCCTGAGAGTCCTGTTTAAATTTAGGTGTCATTCTTTAATAACTAATTAGCCATGACTGGATCAAGGGGTTAATTTGCAACAAGTTTTTTTGTAGAGCTAGCTGAAATGTGTGCTGTTCAATGCCACGTTGCACTGTTGATATTTTCCCCCTCATCTGTTGCTCTAGTTTACATTGGCATTAGTCATCATCCGACTCAAAGATGGGAAAATGAATCCCTTGCATGTGTCATCATTTTCTTTAAAAAAAGAAAAAACACCCTCAGTCACATTAATGCATTCTTATAATGTGTGACACTGAAAGTTAGAAAGCAGGAAACAGAGCTTAACAAAACTTAATCGGCATAGAAATGGGCTGCATGCACATCACCTAAGCTACTTGTCAGATACAGTATGACAGTTTGCTGATAAGAGTACCTAATGCCCTCCTACTGCTGTTGAGGGTAACCTTATTCAGGCCTCATAACGTTTGGCATAGGATATTTTTTTATTTAATTTAAAACTTTGCAATTGTAGTTGCTTATTTTTGGCACATGGTTTATTTATTTAATTACATTGTTTTGTTTAACTACAATGTTTACAAAGTTATTTGATTATGTGCCATTACTGCTGAGGTAGTGATTTTTGCATTTAAAAGACAAGGAATGAGCTGGTTTTTCCTAAAAGTTAGGGTAAGCATAATTTGGACCATTTTGCTTACTTTGGACAGCACTGTTGACATTTAGCATTGGCAGGGACAGTTGGGACATCTGACAGACCATATGGCTAAATGGAGGCTTTCAGAACATTTTGCGACTACAGTAAACCACAGGCTGTGTCGCTAAACAGGGACATTTAGCTATGATGTCTAACTAGTTAGGCCTAATTCAGTCTGCAAGTATGCTTGTGTTCAAAGAGGAAGTTGGGCCTTCATCGTGGCCTACTATGCAATAAGCAGAAAATAACTGTTACTTCAAATATTGTTTGTGTGAGAAAGGATTGTGTTTCTGTTGTTGGCCCCTGTTGGCGTATGGTTCTTTACATGGAAACATTGACAGTGAGTCATAGTGGAAACTTGAGGCAAGAGTTTCATGGTTTGCATTTAACCCATTCTGCTGGTGCAAAAACTCTGAGATGAGGAGAACCTGTTACAGGAACAAGCCCCATTTCATACGCTACCATGCACAGTAAAATGACCTTGTGTCATCTCTGTCCTGAGCTACCTCACTTATGATTTGAAGAGGTTCAAGTATTTAACATCAGTATTGAGTTCAAAATATTCAAAGAGTTTGGTTAAGTCTGGCCACACAATCTGATTGGTTGAGAGTGAAACACATTTGGAATGTGATGTTACAATATCATCAGCTATTTCTCTGGTTTTAGTGTCATTCCACCGGACCACTGCAGGAACTAGGGAACATGATGGCTATAGTGTAATACGCAGGATAGGCTAATATCATGGTTCCTACTAATTCATTATTGGTGAGATTGCTGATGATACTGTTGATATGTAGGCCTAATCAATGCTACATTCTAATCAATGCTACATTAAAATAATTAGAATCGTTGCAAACCTTGTATCTATGGCCAATTTGAGGATTCTAATAACACTAATAATATGGGTACAGGACACAGATTTTAGGCTAGCTGCTCTACTTAAATATTGAATCTGCATCTTGTGATTTGAACACGACATACAAACAAGTAGTTATTTTAGGATTTGCCAAATAGATTCAGTATTGGGAAATATCTTATTGTTATATTACTGAACCCATCCCTATCCATGACGTTATTCACAATGACTTAAGCATACATTGTCATTTGTGTACATTACAGATTATAAACAGTATGTGTTTTGTTTTCACAAGTTTTTTAGAGACCAAGAATTTCCAGATTAAAGAATTTCAATGCTAAATATTTGTAGATTCTAATGTTTTTGATGCTTTTGTACGTTTTTGTGTGGGCTTTGCAATTACGTTAATGCATGTGGTGAATAGATCATAAGTCTTAAAACATGCTCAAAGCAGTTATTTCAGTCATTCAACAAATTTGTTTTTCTTTTTATAGCCTGCCCGTTTGACAGCTATTCATTCAGCCAGTTTATAATTGGTTTAAGTTAGGGTTTCTTGAAAAGGAAATGGACAAGTACTTAATAACAAACACAGCACTTTTCATGTTTCCCCAGATGGAAGAGATTTTGATTTAAAAGTTTGAGCAAAGTGGCGAGTTGATTATGTGTTAGGCCTATATGCAGTCAATGTCACAGTAGGCTGTTTGAAATTTGTCATCTTTAGAGAGCTGAAGAAGACTAATTTTAAATTATTAATTAATTGTTATGATGTAACTGGGTTCAAAAGGTTAAAATATTTAAATATGTGTTAAACTATTTAATAAAGGCTCACTTTTTTTCTCATGTATAACTTTTGTGTGCCAGCAATGCTATTAATCTTAACCACTAGGTGGCAGAATTGGAATGTGAGTTCAGCTTGCTTCTCAGGAGTTTTGCTATTCTCTCTTATTCACATAATGCATTCTTATTAGACAGCATAATACAATTATATATATTCTTAGTCAAACACGCATTCACTAGATAATTTACATATCAATTTTACGTTTGGTAAAGTGATGGTCTCTAGATTGTGTCCTGTCAGATCCCATCCCACTGTGGTTAAAATGATGCATCACATCTATTTGAGTGGAGACTGGTTGTGAGCAGAGCTGTTGTTATATGGTTCTCTTATGTCCTTACTACATAGGCCTAAAGTATTCAAAATGGTAGATGGCTAATGTCAGACAACTATAGGCAATCAATATGACCCAAGACTAGATAACAACTGCTCTGTGAAACACAAGGGCTCAGCACCACTCTAATATTTCAAATGTTATTAAATACAAACAAAGCAATGGCATGGGTATAAAGCAATCTCACACTGACCTTTTTAAAGGGAAGCGAAAGTATATCATTACAGTTTTTTCTACATTTGTTGTAGAGAAATAACTTGAGTAAAGCTGGTCCAGTTTAACCGTAAGTGTCAGTCAGTACAGTTATTAGATGATAATGATGATGATAATACATTTAATTTCAGGACGCATTTTAAAACACTCAAGGACATCTTACATTGTACATTAGCAAATCTAAAGTTATAAAACATTTGGTTAAGATATATAATACCGTTTTAGCCCTTTTAACTTAAGGCAGGAACTTACATTATAGAAACAAAATACAATTAAATTAAAAAGATGTGGGAAATATATACAAAATAAAATAATGCATGTTAATATGGAGGGCAGGGGAGAAAAGTGAGAGTGGAACAAAAGGTCAAATGCTATAGGCAACCCTGAAGAGATGAGAGCTCTTGCTCAAGGATGCTTGGAGGGTGGCAATATCCTGAAAACCCACAACCTTTTGACTATGCACCACTCTAACCCTAGCATAATCACTGGCCAGTTTTGAAACCTAATGCCTTCATTTGACACAGAGTCAACATATGTCATAGTTCATCTGTGTTTCATAGTAAGCAATGCAAATAAAACGTCATGTGCGACTTGAGGTGCGAAAGCGGCCTGGACGAGGAGTGTAAATTGGCAGTGAGTGCAACTCTCCTCGACAGCCTCATGGCACTGCAATTCATCAATAAGAATCTCAGATCACAGTCTGGTGGCATCCCTAGTCAAATGTATTAGCATTCTACCGCCCCCTGTCTATGCGTCTGCGTCAGCAACATGGAAGGAGCGCTTCCGGCAAGGACTTTCCGCTTTAAAGGGGTGGCGAATAAGAGATGTGTAGGCTGAAAGTGAGATGTCTGCTCCCACAGGTCCTCAAGTCCACACCATAGGCTTTCCTTTTTAGCAAAGCACCTCATTACGGTTGAAGACAGATCAGCGAATGAGCTAAGGGGCAAAGATAGAACAGTGTTGTTGCTTTTGACATGAAACCTTTCAACTGGTCTTGCTCGATGGATAGGGCTGATGCAGGTGGTTTGAGCTGTTTTCAGAGGTGCGTTCACTCTATGCGGTGCATCATGTATGTGCAGTAGGTCACTGAAATGAATCTGTTGCTCTGTCTACCACAGGATTTGCATCACCTCCCCCAATGTGGTAACGACGTTGTTGCTATTAATTTGCATGGGCTATTTCTTTCACAGTAGTACAGAGAGAGCTTGAGAGAACCGGACCTGAACAGGAGGGACGTATTTCCTCATAACTCTCCCAGCCGTGTGAATCTGTGGGCGGAGGCTTCCATCTAACCATCCAGTGTAGAACCAGCTCTACAGCTGCGTTTCCGGCTTCCGTCCTCCGGCGGGCGCGATCACCCCTGCCAGTAATTATACATGCCAGAGCTCCCAGAATGCCATGTGTAATTACAAGCAAAGTCACAGCCCAGCCTAAAGGGATGGAGCTGCACTTAGGGAGAGGGAGTGAAAAGAGATTCGCCCTGGCCTTTCTCTCTTGAGGGCACTGCTGTGGACACGTGGCTTAGGCAGTGGAGGACGAATATGTGGCCGCTCAAACAAATGAGCACGTACTCTGACATGGGCCGTTTGAATGGGTCTGGTTGGAGTATAATTGCGGGCATTTGCCATGCCATGTCTGAGTGGACTGGCATTCTCAACAAGTGCCAATTACAGACTGTATGCAAGTTTGTTTTGCCTTCTGTTCTTTCTCTAAAAGGGCGCTTATTTTCAGTTGTTGAAGGCACACGCCTCGGTTCGTGTTTTGGTTAGAAGCGGAGAGCACATGCCCCTCTCGTGTTGGACACTCCTTTCTACTCCCCCCCCTCACAGTGCCCTGAGGCCACTGTTCTTTCCCACCCCTCAAAATGAATCAGTGAGATGGGATGAGGTTATATGTGATTCTGGCGCACTCATTTGAATTCAAACTGCCTAACCTACCTTCGGCAATGGCGCGAGTACTCTTTTAGATAGTTTCCGGTGACTCATTTCTTTCGACTGCCAGGATTTAGTAATCTATGATGATTTCTGAAGCATCACTATGACATGCTGAAGAATGCGATTGTCACTTTGGACACATTGTTCATTCCCTGTTCCTTTCCCGTTCCAAAGTGTCCTGCACCCCATTTGTCGCTGTGCTTCAGACTCCCTTGAATAATAGCACAGCCCTGCCCAACATGCTAGTGCATGTGGACCACCACACAGTAAGAGAGCTGTTCAGTACATTTATCTAGCCCTATAGATGAGATATGGTTTCAAACATTGTTTTGCTTTCCACGTCCTGGCTCTTTGGTTTCTTTCTTTTTTTGCCCCTGTATTTGCTGGTTCTCACGCTTCACTGCAGACATTGATGTGAAGATGGTGCTGAGAGTCCACAGAAAGCAGGTACATTCACAGATCTATTGACTGTAGTGCGGTAAAGCCTGCCGCTCAGCTCAACCCCCATAACAATGATGGCTGCAATTGGTTGTGCTTTACTGTTAAGTAAGAGGCTGTGAATGAGGATCAGTGTTATTTGTTCTTGCTAGATGATATAATTCATACTGATTACATTCCACAGTGGGGTGGGGGGAGAAGATGTGTTAAGCAAGGTTTGAGTGATGCAATAATATAATACATATCAATCTCCAATTACTTAAAAGGTATCAGATATTGTAAGCTAATACACAAAATATCCTATACAAAAATACAAAAATAAACAAACAGACAACGTGGCGCAACACTCACAATCAAAATAGTGTGGTAGGCTTCGCAATCCGTTTCAAATTGTGCAGTGGAGACATAGTTCATTCAACTATAAGACCCCTAATTAATATACTATTGCTAGTGCAATGTTAATGACATAACATAAAATAAATATATCAATATAGCTACACTGTAAAAAAAAAAATTCTTCAATAAAATCTACTGTTTTTTGTAATAAAAGAAGTGTCCTGGTTTTTTTGTAATCTGAGTAGTTTTGACCAGTCCCGCCTCTGTGGAAAGCAAAGCAAGCAGAACACATTTGCCAAAATGTAATCTCTACAAAAAATGTGCTATACCTGACAACTTTGTTTCTTTTTCTTTTTTAAAATGTATCTACAAAATACTGTATGCAGAAATCTGTTCAACGATTAGCTGAACTTAACACCAACTCCATTCTCACATCACATTGTTAATTGGTCTGTAAACAATGAGCAGGACAGAAGAGGAAGTATTTATCCGGATATCTGTACACCGGAACTCCAGAAATATCAGTCCTTGCCCCCACAGTCTAAACTGTCTGATGATTTAGCCGATGGCTTCCGAGATTGGCAGCTGCACAATACTAGGTGTTTAACTTTGAAGAGGGCTCTTGTTTCAATTTACCTTGTAAATGGTCCATATTCATTAAAGGTCTATTGTGTATCAGCCGGTATCATTATGTGGTGTGCATTTTAAATGGTACAGATTGAACATGCACATACCGTATTGCATTGTCTGGTCTCACTTCTCTGAAATACACAATTGCCCACTTTAATTTTGCATCATACAATGTGTTTCTCACACATTGACATACATTTCCATGGCGACCCGCCACAGTAACATTTCTTCCGCCATAGTCTCCCTATGAACCAAACTTTTCATAATAACAATGCTAAATCCGTTTGAACACTGCACAGCGGATCATTTTGGCACCTTTTTCTCCACTTAACGTTCCTTATGCTCAATCTAAGTTGCTCAAATAGTTTGCACTGCACTACATGCAGTCACACACGCACACACACACACACACGTAGCTGCTTTGTTCCAAAGAGCTTGAATTGATACATTCCGTTTATCGTTACCATAATTCCACCACCCACACGCACAGACTATCCATGGTGAGTTGCCTTCGAGTCGCTTCTAAAACACTTTCCCATGTTAGCTTAGCTACATCATTGTTACTGCTAGCTAAGGCAAACAAGCTAACTTTTACCCGTTACTAGAGCAATGCCTTTATCACTAGCACTTGTTCATCAAGACACTATCCAAATGGCTACAAATAAACGGCGAACAGCTCAAATGGATGTGACTGTGATGGCTCTTGCCGTCGTTTATAACACCTACTGCGCATTTGTGTGCAGGAATTTACGGTAAAACTGAGCCAGTGAAACTACTTTAGGCCTACCACGCGGTCAGATGATAATATTATTGGGCTCAGATCATTTTGTTATTGATATAAATAGGAAGTTATTATAACATGTTTCTGTATATTTCTTCTAAATATATTTAATTTAAAACATTTTAGAAAGAGTTTGCTCAAAATTCCTATCGGCGGTCTAGTTGCTGTGGTTGTCCTTCTTCATATCACATTAAGGAGACATTCTACTGTAGAATTTCTAAACATGTAGTGAAAATATGCACAGTAGCCTATGTGCCCATGTCAAATTTGATCAAACCTATTACATATGCTATATTATTTCATGTAAAGGATGTATTCTTTTATGTAAAGTCAAACAGGAATGATATGTTTTTAACGTGTGGCTCTGTTGGGCGTGTGGGTGAATCATCATGAATATAGGATACTGTAAGTCAGAGGATTGTTGTTATGGAAAGCGAATGTTTGTCGCTCTCAAGAAACTGCTGATGTGCCAACAATGGCCATTTGTAAGCGGGGCCAACGCTGAGAACAATGCATTCCCTGCAGTAATTCTGTAGCTGGCAGAGAAGACAAGAGCATCTACGAGCAGCAGGCAAGATGAAGAGAGTAAATCCTTGTTTACGTGTCTGCTAATAAAGAATTAAATCTGACAGCGCTGCCTTTTCATTGTTGAGGAGCTCTCATCTGTCACCAAAGCTCTTATTACCTCCCAGCCAAGAATTGCTTTTGAAATGACTTTCCCTCCAAACAGGTCTCTTGAGGCCTGGCTTAGGGAAGCAGAGCAGGGAAAGGAATGGGACACTTGTTAGAGTTGGCCATCTTGGGAGGTCCACAACAAGTTGGCGGAAATTATTGACTTCAAGTTGTAGTGATTTTAGGCTTATTTAATTTTTTAGCGCATGCTGCCTAGATGTATACATGGCATGCAAGTGAGCTTGTCCAGGTTGCTTTGTGTAATCGTGTGCCTTGGCTGTGTCTGCATTGGTGGAGCTCTTCTGTCTTGAGTGTAGTTCCTCTCAACTGACAAGACAAAACAGTTTTTCATGTATAGCACAGTACAGTACCATGCTCAAAATGGCAGGTTTTGACATTTGAAGTCATGTTATTCTAGATTTGAGGCATTCTTCCTATAACGCGGCTGATAGCGTAGGTTGAGACCCTGTAGATATGAAACTGCTGCGGTAAAAGAATTCTTTGCAGCTTCACAGGGCAATGCGACATGTCACTATCCAATTACTGAGTCGAGTGCCACCATCTCTGCCGTTAGCCAGAGCTCCATCTTCAGTTGGACCATTCAGAAGCCTCTGTCAGCTTTCCCTCAGCCTCCCGCATGCAACCTCAGGAAGCCTCTCTTTCATCTCACACTTTTTGCCAGCTCTGTTTTCTGAGCGCACAGCTGTCTCGGCTTGGACGCGATCCCCCACTACCATGTGTGGTGTTTGAATTTCAGATGCAAATGGAGCAGGTTTAGAGGAAAATATGGAGTCAAGTACGCGCAGCAATGTTTCTCTCCTAATTGCCTGTAGTCTTCTCTAGGGTGTGTGGAGGCAAGCTGTGTGATTTGCCTCTGTGTGAGTAAGCTATGGCTCGAGTTCTGAATGATGTCGTTAGCAATTGCTGGGTAGTGTTACTAGCTGGGTGTATGAAGTTATGTGATGGAGGACAATGTGGATGGACAGTTGTCTTCTATCTGCTTGAGAGATGTTAATCTACAAACACACAGAGAAGGCCTGTTGACAACCAATGTAAATTGTGCTCTTATAGAGACAAACTTGCTATTATGACTGCATAAATTGTAGAACGTTTAACTATACCCAAAGGAAATTTTGTATCAAAAGGCTAGATACTCATTGTAATAATATACCAAAGTGTCAAATGTCGACAAATTTAGATGTCATTTTCAGATTTTATTTAGTCATAGCACAATTAATCATATCGCTAGCCTAATAATTTACACAATTGAGGTTTCTTTAACAACAACAAGAACTCTATTATTGTAATTAGGTTAATGTCTGTCTTAGTGCTTTAGCGCATGCTATGCAGGAATATATAACAGAGTCCTGACATAATAATTCCCTGTCACATTTAGGAAAGGGCAGTGTTGGTCGAGCTGGCGTTCAAATAGATTTGTCATACAGTCCTCACCCAGCCACTCTGAGTCACCCATAACAAAGTGGCTCTGTGGGACTCGTACAAAATGCTGTCAAAATCCTTCCATAGGAGTGAAAAGTGGAGCTGAGTAAAGAAGGAAAGGGGAGTTAAGATGTGATAATTGTGAGACGCCAGGATGACAGGGATTCGATGAGTGGTGCTGGATTCCATCTGGACCATCTCTCCCACTAGCAGGCAGCCCATAGACCCACTGGTGCCTTCACTGGGATTGACAGTTTGCCACCTGATGGTCATACACCTGCACAAAGAGAGGGCACAGCCTATTCATGTGTATTTCAAAGATACCCTCCAGTACCAATTCTAATCCCTTATGTGTTGAATAATATATTTTTTTTTATACGGTTTCCATCCTAAATGTACCATAGAAAATCACTTAACACTATCCCCCATGCCCTCACAACCGTCCCCCCAGGAATTGTGGTCAAAAAACAATACACTTAATTTCACCGGGTCCCGTTCTGATTTGCATATCTTTGCACACTGGACAATGATTGGTTTCAACTATCCTTAGTATTTGCTGAATCACAAATGGTACAGGTCTCTAAAATGGATGTTTAGGGAACTAAGAGGAAGTCTTCCTGTTCAATGTAATGATGTAAAAACAGCTCTGGTGACATGTTTAGCACACAAACTAATAACAAAATTATAAGATCTGATGCCTCCAAGAGAAGCTAATCAAAAGGAGTGCATGTATCCTTTCTTGGTTACATAATAGAGCATATAATCATATATAATCTTCTCAGCGCACTATGGGATTGGAAACAGCTGTCCACAAAGTATGGGTAACATACTTTTAGGCTGAGGGGTAGAGGATGAGTGAGTCTGAGAGCTCTATGGAGGAGTAGAGAGTATGGATGTACTGATAGATCGCTAGGAGATCAGAATTTTTTCGCTGGTGGTAGTCCGATTTTCCTTTCTAATGGCCGATATGGAAAACTTGATTTCTTTCTTGTCAATTAAATGGCTGTCAATTCATCATTCATTCAGCCTTTTCTTGATATCATGATTTTACCTGGATTCAAAACTGATCTTACATTCATGAATAATATAAATAGTATAAAATCGGTATCTGTCTGTTTTGCGGACAAAACATTGGCAATCAATATCAGCCACAAAAAAAAAAAAAAATCAGATCGGTGCATCACTAGAAAGAATCCCTGCATTGAAGTGTGTGATGCTCTTTGACTTTCAAAGCAAACACTGGCTTCAAAGATGACTGATTTTAACTGTCAACTATGGTTTTTATATTGCTATTATATTACTGAAAACTGTTTAGCATTTAAAAAGGTAAATCGCCCCAGGGAACCTACCATAAACAGTGATAATGTCATTCTTTACTACCTGTCCTACAAACCTGTACAACATAATGACTATTTTATTCACAAATACATTATTAGTAAGACATTTGTCTTATTCTACATAAGTTAGATCATATATCATCATTTCATTATTTAGGGATATGGGAAAAAAGGTATGCAATGTAAGATTTCTTCAAGAATCAATATATTTGTTTTGTTAGGATTGTCAAGCCATTAAAAGCTGTCTTGTAAATCTGTTTAATAAGTAGGCTATTGTTACTTAAATAAACATAAAGTTCTGCAGTAGCGTGCTGCAGTGCACATAGTTAACAGCCACTTCCTGATAGTGCTGACATGCTTACAGGGGTCTATGTAAATACCATGACAGTATTGTAGCATATATATTATACCACATTCAGTAATCAATCAAGTGTTCCTGGGGGGTGCTGTGTGCCTTGGCTGTGCATGTGAGCACGTGTGTGTGTGTTGCCTGATCTTCCCAGAGGCCAGTGGAGACGTGTCGCTACGTGGTGGGCAGCATTCTGAGTGAAGGCGAGGAGGAGGCAGACGAGGCTCTCCGGGAGCTGTATGAGAAGCATGGCTTCAAGGTGTTCTCCCTGCCCCAGGTGACCCACGCTGTCACCTCCAGCTTCCCCTGCTCCACCCCGCTGTCCCACGTGCTGGGACCCTACAGGGTCTACCCAGAGCTCACCTCCTACATCGAGGTACTGACGCTCGCCGCTGTAATATCCTATAGCAAAGTGTTGTTCTACGCTCATACACTGGGTGGCGCTGTGTTTATATTCAAGGGCTCAGGTATTTAGCTCAAGCAAGCTGGTCAACCAGGTTATTCCTGGGTACAACATCTCAGCAGCGCACAGCGTTAGGTGGGGCTCCCACAGGTGGAGTCAGTGATCGCAGGATAATACACCTTTTGTTAAATTCCATGAATCTTTTCACAGCCCGCTAGCTGGATAATCTGGTGTTTCCACACAGCCCTGGTTCTCCGAATGGGAATGCAGACATACAACACTATCCCAGCCTTGCCAGTGTGTTTCTAATGTAGGAGGCGGAGCTTCTGAGAGAGCACACCATCATATTGAAGGGTGTTTTTTTTTGATTGAGTTCAAATATCAGCAAGCTTTCTGCAGATTGATTTATATTAGGTTGCCTTATAAAGCTGTGCTATAAATAGGATTGACACTGATTACTGTGAAAGATAGCTGAACACACACGCAACGCCCACATTCACTGCTTCAGATGAACACACCATGTACACTCAAAAGCAGATCCCAGCCAAGAACAAATACTACAATGGCAACATATCTTCACGCCCTTTGTGTCATCTGTAGCTAGAGGTTGAAATATATTAATTAAATGGGATCATCTCATCCCTTTTAATGTATATTTAACAGAGAATAAATATACATTAAAATGGTTCTTGAACAACACAAGCAATAAGTGTCACTCCAAAAATACCAACTCTACGGTAATTCCTTTGTTTTAAGTAAGAAATTCTGCATTCATTTTTTCCAACATTGGATCACAGATTAAAATGGTGAATATGTTAAGTGCCAGATAGACAATAAATATAGATATGTTGTCTCTATTTGCTGTATTATAAAGCACCTTGGAAAACTACCGTAATTTCCCGACTATTAACCACACCGTATATTAACCGCAAGTCAGTATTTTTTGTAATTTTTAGAAATAAACTTGTCTATGAACTGCACCCGTGTATTAACCGCAGTTTATTCAATCTTACGTCATCGGGCATTTTTTTGTAAAAAAAAAAAAAAAGCGAAAAATTAAAGTCTGACGCCAGCCACTTCAACATATCGGTATGCGCTAGCTAGGTTACGCCAATTGTTACTATTGTTTGCTACTGTGTTATTAACAAGCCAAGTCGCCAACAAACAGCATGACTAAAAAAACAACATTAATATATATCTGTGCTTGCAGGAGATACGTGAACAGGCTCAAGTTATGTGTATTTTGTGCAGCTTCCTACTCTATATTCTTCACTACTGCCAAATTGATTTACCTGGATTTCACTCAAAAAAGGCCAAATCCTTTTCTTTTTCTGTTCTTCATTTGTTTCCAAGTTCAGTTTGCGACCGACCCTTATATTATATCCAATAGTCAATAGGCTACCGGCAGTAAAAAGCATTGGCGTGGTCTTTAGAGAAGTAGGCTGCAAAATCTCGCCAGATCACCATTAAGATTAAAGCAAATGTGTTTAACGTGTAGAGTCAAAGATGTTATATTCTCTATGATCCGTTTCTCCGTGCGTCTCTCAAATTGACTGGGCTGCTGGCAGCATTATGTGGTTCCTTCCGGGTGCCACTTTCTATCGGGCAATCACTCTTTGTCATGACACTAGCAATATGGAATATTGCATGCATTATCAGATCACAAAACCTTATTCTTGCACAAGTATAGTAGAGTTTGAAACGCGGCTCCTAATTGTATGTGGATCCGAGAGGGCCCCGAGATGTATTGCGGACTAATCTTCGACCGAGAGGGCCTGGAGAAACCTATGGATGCAACACGCTGGTGGGCCAGCACTCAATGTGCACCGCGCAGTCACGATCAGCAGCATGCTATAGAAAATATAACCGCATTGCATTTAATTTTATGTTGTACATGTTACCGCACAGACTGTAGCCTGTGCTCTCACTGATCCGAAGCCGGCAAGACTGTAAACGTTTGGACATGAGTGTGGATACCTGGATTAATCAGAAATACTCATCTTTTTTCTATATCTGCTTTATTGAAATGTAGCCTACAAAAAGTATGGATAGCTGTTTGTCAACAGAGTGGTAAGTAGCCTACTGTATGCTTTGTAGTAGTAGTAATAGTAGTAAGCTTTGTTTGCGGGCCATCATGGAAACCCATGGAAAATATTTGAAGTGTGAATGAATGGAGAACAAGCGGCCGCCCGTCTCCGAGATACAATCAGATATAATACATTAACTTTCGAGGTGGCAGCGCGGCGGGACCCACATTTGCTTGTAGGCATGTAAGATGGCAAGCAGCACAGCCGAACCAACAGACAGGATTATCATAAAATTATCCATTTTTAAAATCACGTTTCACAAGCTTTTACCGTAGCCAACACCAGACCATACCAGACAGAGAATGCGCAAAATAGGCTGACATGTTTATTGGACAAAGTTGGTATTATTTTTAAACCCATGTAAGAAAATGCACAAATTACATGCATATCATATTCACCGCATATGTTGTCTTAATTTATAAATAAAGTAGGCTAGGTTTATGTAGAGAGTGTAAATATATCTATCTTTTGGTTCATCTACATGGTTTGTTTACTGTTCTGTTCTCATGTTACCTCAACCAGACGCATCACTTCTATGACTCTGCTGTAGACTTGCCTTTCACATGAGAGGCGGGCAGGACGGAGAGCGGGATGCCAACTCCCATGTGAAAGCCCTCTACCATGTCAGATTGTCCTACTACCATAGCAAAACATTTATAGTTTTGGATGTATAATTAATATCCCCGGATTACCTTAAAAATAAAAATAAAATAGCAAAATCAATGTATTAACCGCGGTTAATAGCCGGGAAATTACGGTAATGAAAGTTTCCCCTGTACATTCAACCCTCCCCCCCATTTGCCATCCTTGTAGACGAATGATACTTGTTTTGCTTATACAGTCAGCGAATTGAACTGTTGTTAACAAAATAATAATCCTTGAAAATTGCAATTTCAGTGGCTTGACGGTTTACACAGTACAGTGATGATAAGCCGTCTGAAACATGTTATGAATATAGAAGCAATTCATATTTATTTATTCACATTATTTATTTGGTGATTTTGTAAACGTTCCAAAATAATGTCGTCACACACACACACACACACACACACGACTTAACTCCAGTGCAGATGACCTCTGACGTCACGTTAGAAAGCCTTTGAATTCTATTTACCATTATATTATGATTATTCTTTGTATATTATAGGGAAGACATTTTCTTTGTAGTAGTCCTTTCTGCCATATGGCAGCCATGTTATGATCATCAACCCCATCATTGTGTTGTCATGAATGTTATTCCCTCAGTTGTTTTATTGATGAAGCAGGAAATAAAGGTGTCCGTGAGCTGGCCTCTGAACAGGCCTCAGATAGCTATTGACATTTCCTGATGACATTTACACGCACAGATTAATTTAGGAGAGTGTCCCTCTTCACATAATACGGCTACAAGTGTGTGTGGGTGCATGTGTTTTTTGTTTGCTTGTATTATTTATCAGGAAAGGATGCACTTCTTAATGCCCTAATGCTAAGTAAATCATATGTTTCGTTTGCTTAGCTACCTTTTCCAAATGTAAAAGATTATTCTAGAAATGCAGATGAATGTTACAGCAGCATAAATGAAACACGATTTGAGATGTGTAAAAAATAAATGGTCATAAATAATATAATGGATATTTTACCATAGATTGATGCACGTTAAAAAGATGAAATTAAATCGATATTAAATATAATAACTGTTCCGGGGCTGTGCTCAGATTAAACAACCACATAGAGATTCTCCCATGAGAACCTAGTGAAACATCACACAGATCCAGTGGTGTGATAATATAATGGGCCCTCCATCTCCCCTTGGCCTGTGTTGGTAGCCACAG
The DNA here is from genome assembly GCA_025399855.1 of Forbesichthys papilliferus. NCBI lineage: Eukaryota > Metazoa > Chordata > Actinopteri > Percopsiformes > Amblyopsidae > Forbesichthys > Forbesichthys papilliferus. The sequence goes on along the minus strand of JAODOY010048832.1, from coordinate 22,879 downwards.
GACAAGGAGAGGCTTAGGGGCTTCAGCGAGGACCGCTCTCATTGGCTATCGCCAGCTCTGTCAGCAATCAAAGGCAGTCTAAAGATAGGCCGTGTTGTTCTGTACAGGCCTTTTCTCAAATGATTCACTTTGTTGCACAGTTGATTTTCATCCAGGCCATTGACCCATTTCAGAGCTACAGTATATATAAAATGCTATAAAATATGAGGCATATTTATTTGAGTATCTGCTGCGATTCTGTATTTAGGCTAAATGTTGTCTGATGTCATGTTTCATGTAGTGCTATGATCATGTATATAAATGGCATGTCAACGCTCGTTAAAGGTTTTCCCTTTTTTTTAACCCCAGATGCCGTTATGTGTGTGTGTGTGTGTGTGCGTGCGTGCGTGCGTGCGTGCACGTGCTGCATGCACATGCTTGATAGCTGACTGATGTCACTGCTGTGAAAGCATCATTTTTTGCTCTTCCACACGGCCCCTGTCTGCTACAAGATAGCGCACATGTCAGAGGTCTTCAGTGGAGAGACCGTTGACCTGAATGCTGTGACAGGTCATTATTATGGGAGCCCACATGGGCTAATTCTACAGTAACACCCAGTTATAGAGGGACAGTAGCAGCTCCAGCCTGGCTAATGAATACTGGAGGATGGTTTAGAGTGCATGATGCGGATGTCCTAGGGACATAGGGAAATCTGTATGCTTATTTGAGGAGGTTCGTATGTAATGTCTTTCTAGTGAAAAGAGTGGTAGACCCTAAATTGAGCTACAGTTCTGATGTGATGTTCGCTGACATTACAGCTTGAGGCTGACATCGCAAGTTGAGGCTTTGTGGACACGTAAGTTGTGTTTCAACTCCTAAAATTCTGTGTAGTTTAGTGGTTCTTGTTGTTTTCTTGGTACAGTTATCTAATGTGCATATCCAACACAAGCCTGCTTCTGAGAATAGCGACAAAGCTGGCCATATTACAGGCTCATCGATGGACACTGCGCCAAGCCTTTGCTATAATCTAGGGCTGTGTATTGGCAAGAATCTGGCGATACGATACGTGTCACAATACATTAGCCACGGTTTGATTTATTGCGATATATTGCCATTTCAAATTTGTGGACAACTGTCCTAGCAATGCTAATGTGTGGCGCCACTGCAAAACAACAATAACAAACACTTGTGTAAACTTGCTCAGGGACCAGATGGAAAGTATCTTAAAGATAAATCTGGTAACAAGCATCTTTCCTCTTATTTGAGGTTGAAATGTTTTGTACATGGTCCCTTTTACAAATAAATTACGTAAAAATATTTAATCAGTACAGTGTTTTAGAGAGTCAATACAGTATCGCGCAACGTAACATTGCGATACTTGGGTGTATGGATATTTTCTTGCACCCCTAGTATGAACAAGCGTCTTCGTTGAAAAGCTGGCCTGTCTCTTGGCCTCTTGCAGCCCTGTACATGTCTGAACACGGGTTTAGTGCACAGCCGCTCTTTCTCGCTCGAGCACTCTCTTCTCGGTCCAGCAGCATCCTCTCAATGCTGGCTTAGCTGACCTTATCACACATTTGCACGTGCACACACACAGGCAATTTTCCAAGTGCCGTATATATGTCTGACTGGTGGTTTTAAGATTCGACACCAATAGTGGTTTCCTTAGGCATAATCCATAGTATATATGCTATATACATATATATATATATGCTATTAACCCTGATCCAGGTTTGATTGACTAGCAGCCCAGGGCCAGCAGTGAGAGAAGGACATTTGAGAGATGATGTGGAATAGCATAGCAGTCACACTATAAAGGGATTTCAGTCAGCTCTGCCTCCTCTTTTAGAAGACACCTTCTAGGCACCTAAAGACGGCATGCAAGGGCTGATTGTGGTGTTATTTTGGTGTCTGACTCAACAATGGTGGTTGGTGAACATGAACAGGATGAGAAGCTGATAGTTCCACCCCATCTAGTAATCCATTTATCTCAAGCGAGTTTAAAGGTTCCTAACAGCGAGATTGCGTTTTTAATCTCTGCGTGAATGTTTGTTATACCCGTGCTATTTAATGCTTTCGTTTCAGTATACTGTAGCAGCTTGTCTGTCAAATGCCTCCACACTTTTTGGTGTATTTCATTACTGCAATATGTTTAATAGTGAAGGCCTGTATGTAGCAAGGTTGTTCATGATTATTGGTATAGTGTTAGCTAGCAGATTAGGCTGACCACCTATCCACCTAAATGATAGGGTGGTCACCTCCCACTTGTGGGCTCAATTCCCATCCTACAGCAGAGCTTTTCATTTGGGATCAAAGCTTGTGCTATATCAGACAACTTTAAAGGTGGACTCATACATTATGGATTCCATTACTAGTTTGTCCACAAACTCACTACGCACCAAACTAGCTAAACAAAGTATCTTTAGTCACTGTATGTGTTCCCCACCCCTTAGCCTCCCATTATCTTTAGTCGTATAATTGTCAACCTAGTTTTGCTCTTGGCTACCTGCCTAGATCAATATTGTAGAAGAGAAGGGATTCTCAAATAAGTAACATGGCTAAATAAAGGTAATTAAACATTTCTAATACTAAATACAAAAAGAAAGCACAATTCAAAGGTTTTTCACTGCTATACATACTGTACTGTATATCATCACACCTATGCAATTATCCCTATTGATTAACGGGAGCGATCTAAAGGTCATTCTTGAGAACGCTTGCTAAGTTTGAGCTCAAATCAAAACCATATTTCTCCGCGACACCACTTCACACATCGAAACACATTGTGAAGCAAAGCGTAGTGCTACTTTGTCGACTTTGTTGTACGAGCGGTGTTTGCCACTTTATGTTCCTATTTACGGAGCCAGGGCAGTGTAGAAGCATTGTATTTTTCAACACACACAGAGAACAGTAAGATAGCGCAATGTGAGGAGATATTTGGTGAATTTGACTAAATGTGTATTAGCTTGCAATTAGCTTGCAATAGAGGACTTTACCATTTAAGTGTTAATAACAACTGATAGATATTAATGGTGTACTGTATATTCAACCATCTGTATGCTGCAGTAACAGTTCAATCTCCAGCCCCACACATTCAGATTGGAGTCCTCTGCTTTTGGTGTGTTCACCAACCACTCTACTCCAAGTTCATTCCATGTATTGCATGCGATGTTGTTATCACTCGGGACTGTTGGAGGATGCTCGTTATCTCGGGGGACGTATTGCTCGCCTTGTTGTTCCTGATTCAGGTAGATCATCGCGAGGCACTATTCATTATGCTGTCAGTACGTTGACTGCATGTCACTTTGGTCTCTAAGCACAACAGCAAAACTGTGTTTCTGACAAGCCAAGCCGCCGTCTGTCTCTCACTCTGTGGGATGGTGAAATTACTTCTACTCCAGCAACATAACAGTATTCCTATCCATTTGTGTTCCGCCCCCTCTTCCATTTGTGTTATTCTCTCCCTGGCTCACTAGATTAAAAATCCCAAAGCAAATATGATTGTATAGGCAGACATATCACACTCTCTGGTCTTTTGCTGATTTTAGATCAGTTTTCTCATTCTCACACCTTTTGCTAATAACACCTGCTCTGCTAATAATGGTTTTAATAATGTCTTCTTTATAATCAGCTGCCGCCTGATAGAGATACTTAACAGATGTTGGTGTGATAAACGATTTGATACAATGGTGTCATTGTAATGTTATTTTGTTTTATTTTAACTATATTGGCATATGTATTTGCCTTCTATTGATATCTCAGTTGAAAAATAAGAGTCTCTGGGCTTGCAGATATGGTTTCTGGCAAAAGGCTCCCAGAATGTTTGGTCTCAGGGCCCCTGGTTGTCCAATCATTTTGGGTCATTGTTTTTATATTCTTTATTTGTGGCTGTTGTAGCCCAGTACAATGCACTATGCAAATGCTAATGATTTCGATGCTTTCTGGTTAGTTTAAGCTGTGGAAAGAGTTCTGAAAGATGGAGTAGACAGTATTTTCACACAAAAGCAGAGGGCTGGTGGTTGTTTAGTGCAGGCCAACTCACCATACTTTCTCAGTAATGATGTTGGCCTAGAATGTAGCTGATTATCCATTTTTATTTTACATAAGGGGTGATGGGGGGGGTAGGTACATAAAAAAAATTTATTAGAACCCCATATTTCCATACTAGGAACACATAGGAGTGTATTAATTTGAGTTAGTGTGCTTTTAATTTGTAATCTATCAGTTGGAAACAATAAGACCTTATTTTCTCTGGTTTTGTTAACCCTGCTTGTGACTGTTCCGGCGAACCTTCCTTTCTATTAGTGAAGTGAACACACGCTCTACAATTTGTATTAACCCTCAAGGAGCACGCATATACGCTCGTACACAGACACATCCAGACAAGCATCACATTGTGTGTCTGGTGGGGGAGGAGGGGGGTCAATCTTTATGAGAGAGAGAGAGTTAGTTAACCAGCCCAATGGGATGGAGCCTGCCCGATCACCCCTGCTTTGATCCTCCTCAGGCCCTCCCAGGCTCGGACCCAGCACACACACACCCCCTAGATAACCTCTCCCCCCCACACACACTCCCACACACTCCCCCACAGCAGCCGTCTACTAAGCAGTTTGTGCGTGGGCCAGTGGCACTGACGGGGGACAGCCTGTAATGTCATCAAAGAAGGGATGCCAATGAGAAGCTCCAACAGAGTGTGTGTGCGTGTGTGTGTTTGTGTGTGTGTGTTTGCTTGAGAGAGCTGTGAGAATGGGAGCAGGTTGACAGGTATGCCGGCATGCTTCGGCGTCTGTGTGTGTGTGTGCGTGCGTGCGTGCGTGCGTGCGTGCGTGCGTGCGTGCGCAGTCAAGTGTAGACTGTGAGTGCTCCTTCATTATTAATGCTGCAGTTACCCAGCATTGTATTGCTTCTTCCATTACATTGTTATTTGTTAACACATGATCCCTGTCCCTCTGGCACACTTATGACCGCCCCTACCCAGGGCGCAATAGGCAGGCAACCTCCAACCTGAAGCAAATCATATTAGATGTTTCCACTTCTATAATAATAATATGTCATATTATGCCATTTGCTCTTCAATCTGCGGCTGCATCTGGGCTGTGGAGGGAGCGCTGGCTTTTGGATATATATACACATCTATATTTAGACCACTGTGACGCTGATGACGGCCTTAGCACTTTCTCTCATTCCTGTAGAGAGAAGCAAGCTGTTTTTTTATTATTTTGTGTCTACTGTCGGCCATGATGTTTTGGAGCCTCGGACAGACTTGAGGCTGGACTTCACCGAGGCAGACAGAGGAAAAAGGGCAATCTGCCTCAAGGGGAATCTCAGTGAGACACTGAAGCGCACAGAGCTGCACTCATTTGCATGTTGAAGAGGGCATTGGTGTATGTGTTGTTTGGTACAAACCGGCCCCATTTAGCCAAACTAACTTCACTAAACTGTCCAATTTATTTAAAAATAAGTAACACACAAAGGCTCATGTAATCAATGCTTTTTCTAGCTGACTTGTGCTTTATAGATAATTCTAAAATAAAATATTCTGCTGGTTGTTTGGATAAGTGTAAAAAATCTGAACATAATTATCAAAGCCAATAATATTTCAGTCAGCACATGTAGCAATTTATATTTAATTGTGAAAGTAGCCTGACACAAAATACAAAGAACATAATGTTGGTCCTTTTCACCCAAAATAATGTTACCTAAATGGACCCTGATGTAACATGTAATGTGTCCTTTCTTGGTCCAAAATCCCAGTCAGTTTCAGTAGAGATCCTCCAGCATTCTTGGTGGATTCCAGTCTGTATGCCGCCTGCCTTTCCTGTCTCTTTAGCAGCAGGCTTGCTGAGTGTATCTAATACTCTGTGTAATATTGTATCTTTAATTCCACATATGCACAGTCCTGTCCTGCCTTTTTTTATAATGCCAGGGCTTAAGTCCCTTGTCCCCAAGCAATATCTTTGCTCAGGCTCCTACAGTCATGGCATACTGTGGATGACTATGCATATCAATTCCAAGCGTGTGACACTGTAAAATCAGGTTAATTGAAGTTAGTTTATGTTCTGCAGCCATGTAACAAGCGTAACAGCTCACGAACATGCTAGCCAAATCAGATGTGACTTGTAAACGTGTTCAGCAGCAGCCCATAATGAACCCCTTATTTACTGTAAAAGCTCGAGGCTCTTTGCGCAGTACTAGTGACAGCAGACAGCGTAGTCAATTGAGTGAGGTGATAGCCGGCGTCCAGTGTGTTTGTGGCGTTCATATTGATTTGTGCTCCGCTCCGTCTCTGGAATCTTCTTCCATCCGAGACCAGCTGGGCATCATGCTGCCAATTACTGTCTCTTCTAGGCAGCCTCTGACACATGGCATTTACACACTTGTTCTATGTGTCCAACTGGTCTATGTTTCTATCTTTCCCTTAGCCTCCTACTCTCTGCCGTATACGTGCAGGCGTGCGTGTGTGCTGTTCTGACTTGGTGTGACCTTTTTTCTTTATTTAAATGTGTGAATTAACGTTTCCATGGATATAGTGCTTTTTTTTTGTTAGTAGAGCTGCATATGCAGTGTTTATTTTTGTTTGTGTGAGGATGGGTGAGATCCATTACATGGCATACAGATGTCCGGTGCATCTGCAAGAGGGGCTGGGATAATTTGGGTCATTAGAACCCATTTGGAGGCTGTCTAATTTATGTTAGCCTCTCTAATGGAGCCCCTCATAACACACTTCATTATTCCACAGTCCTATGCTGTAAGCAGCCTTCCTATGCCAGCGTATAATGGCTGAGTCTCAATATGGTTAACACTTCCGAGAAATAAATCACAATGCCCCCTTGACTTGCCTGCCATCACACCTGATTAATGCCTCGTTAATGTTTCTTTAGGGCTTAGGGTTTGTTGTGTACTGAGGTTTAGTATGGCAGCCATTCTAAAACATATAGACCCCTAAGCGGTCATATGGTTTAGAGTTTAATTGTAGTTAATAACAAAATAACAAATATTGCGTAACATCCTTCTAAATGCAAAATATAAAATTTTGATGAATGGATTTCATCAAAATCTTAATCTTAAAATAATTGTACGACCTCCCCCATCTCCTCCAACCCCACCAATAAAAAGTACAATAACACTCAGAAATACATGCTTACCCAAAAACACACACATGATCCAGCTGCTTACCATTCTGTGTGCGTGTCTACTTGTTGTGTGGTCTATTGACTTGGGTTCAGCTTATTACATCTTGCTAAATTGTCCAACAACGTCTTGGCCTTTTAAACAGAAGTTTGTGGCCTTTAAGAGGCAACTCACAGTAGGAATAGTGGACACAGTCTAAACCTGTCTGTTTAAAGTAGCAGACAGTGTTTGAGTGGGGTTTTGAAAGATTACACTTAAAGTAGCTTTCATATGGTAATAATGACTACACAAAGTAACTGGCAACTAGGCGTGAATCGACAGAAAATGAATTAAATGGACTTTAAGTTATCAAATAATTGGTTGAATATATCATATTACCTTTTTGCCGGACCACATGTAACAGTAAGTATTGCAAGCGGTTAGGCATCTGATGATATTTATTTACCTGACAAGTGTGATCCTTGGCTTTAGTGGTGTAAAGTTTCTAATGCCGGGATCAAACTACACAATATTTCTGTAACTATGGTCACAGTGTGCCTTAAAGGGCCTTTTTGATTGTTTCTGCCGTTCATATCCGTGCCTGGCGTTAGAAATGGATGTGCCTCCACTGAATTGCGTAGAACTTTGGCTGCATTTGGTGCACTGTGAACCTGGCATAACCAAGCTAGTCCAAGAAAGCAAATCTAGCCCCCCCACATTGCCCCCCATGGTGTGGAGACCTCAAAGACAATGCCACTGTCTTGATGATTTTCTTTTTACGAGACTGCTGCACTCAGTTTTCTGTCAACACCCCTCGGTGTGTCATATTAATGAATGTACAATAACACAGGAGGGGTTATGCTGTAGATTTGAATTCTCTTCTTTTTCATAAGTACCAGTAACTCTTTAAAAAAGTCACTCCTTTAAAGTTTTTATTTAAATTTAATTTAATTTATTTAAATGTAATTTAAAACATAAAACCTTACACATGATGGACGGTGAGCTGCAATGAAAACACTATTAATAATACAAGTAGATTTAGTGACTCATCTCCTGTAGTGACCCCTGATAGGTGCAGGCCAATATATGAGGCAATAGGCCTGTTGTAGAGCAGGGGGTGTTAATCCACTGAATACTGCAGGGGATACAGGGAGAAGAGGAGGAGAGAGACATGTTGACATTTTCACCAATACGTTTTGCTGTTCCACCTTGTGTTTCTAAAGGCGCTGTGATGCTGTCTTTCTGTGTGTGTGTGTGTGTGTGTGTGTGTGTGTGTGTGTGTGTGTGAAAGAAATTGTTATGCTTGACAGGTGCACACAAGTCTGTGTTGTCAGGGTTTGCTAATGAGGCTCCGACTGTGTGTGTGTGTGTGTATGTGCATGCTACTATGCATACGCGCTAACTAATTCACCCCCCCTTCCCATCCGCACAGACAACCTCCCTCCTAGACAGTAGATAGGTGCAATATTAAAACATCGTTCTGATGTCAGTGTGTGATGGAGAAAAAATCCCCTCATACATTTCTTGGAAACATATGTCTGGATACCTTTCTAAAGACAGGGTGTGGTTTTTTCAAACTATTGATTGACAGTGAAACATTTACTAATTATTATTACATGAATTTGTATTTATTATTATTTATTAACTTAACGTAATTAAATGGAATTAACGTATTGTGTTCCCTTCTCTCAGAAGTGTGAAACCAAACATGTCAAACCAGAAGGTGGTGTAAGCGTGTTTGTGTGTATCCATGTTTCTGCACCCATGTCTGTATCACCTGGACCATCTGAACATTAGCTGCTGCCTTTTGAAGATGGTTTTCATAAATATTATATTATTTCTTCATACGAATGCTGTCTTGCTTCATTACGGCACCGTCTGTTTTGAGAGAGACCTAGACAACCCATAGCAGACAACTTTGAAAAGTGAGTTTTTGGTAGTTTTATACAGTAGTGTAACTATAGTCCCAGAAGTCAACATGTTATGTAACCCCAAGAAGAAAACCTGACTAAACATAGTGACATTTCTAGTGTATAGAAAATACATATAAAAGGTTGAATCAGGACTCTGCAAATAGTCAATATTAACTATCACTTGGATGGGGACCAAGGGCCAAAACGTTCAAAGAATATCACTATATTGTGTTGAAGTTATGGAACTATCCTGTTTCATTTTTGTGTTTCATCACATGAATTTTGCATCAACCATCTCTTGACTGGTTCTGGTTGGCTAATCCGTGTGCAGTGTTTGGGGCTGTAATTGACCTGGGTGGGGAGGCAGGGGGTATGGCTGTTTTGTTTAGACGTCGTGATGGCCGCTAATTAGGCAGTCTGTACAGAGGGAAGTGGCGGAAAGCCGTTTGTCCATGACCCCTTAATTAGTTAGACCTCCACTTAGCATTCTTCATTTGGGGCTTTTTGTGTGTATATGTGTGTGTGTGTGAGTGCACATGCATCTGCATATGCTTCCATGTTTGTTGTGCCTCCACAAAGTCATTTTTGAACATCGCACGGGGGGGGCCGAGCTCTTAGAGAGCTTTCATCGTCTGATAAGGTGGAGACGTGTCTAATACTTCATTACTCTGGTGTGTTCACTTGTCACATTGTTGTGTTGGTCACCTGAGCCCTCTGCCCCTCTCCCAGTTTAAACACTGGCTGGCTATGATGAATCACTTAGGAGGAAACGCACGCCTTGCAAGGTATGCGCCATGAGATCGGACCTGCAGGCTGTCGGCATGCGCGCCGTGCCTCAGAGATGTGTCTGCTATTTGGGCTTGGAAGCGATCGACTTGCCCTAATGTTTGCTGTCTGGCTTTGGAGAGGTGGCTGAGGTCTGGGCGCTTCGGTGCTAGGCAAAGGAGGACACAATATATTCATTATGAGCTGTTGGCGCAGCTAGAATTGGCAGGGTGCCCTTATTTGCCCAGGGCACGGAGATGCTGGAGACGCGCTGACGTGGAGTGCGCTGGTGGAATCGGCCAGACCGAAGTGTTTTATTTCTGTGTATCTTCAGCCTGTCAACCAGATATACGGTGACGATGTAGCCTTAGTCAGTATTGGGTTGCTTGAGTCTGGTTACTGGTACTTTGTTCAATTAACAAGAAAATGTTCTTGAGATTTTACTAGATTTGCATAATTGTATGTGATCCATAAGCCAACCACTTTCATTAAAGATGGCTAATATTTCATAATTTCTCTTCCTCTTATCAATTTATGTTGGAACATGTGGAATTATCTACACCTGAAAAACCCCAATATTACCGCTTCTGATATTAGACACATGAATTATTCTGCAGCATGTATTAACATTTATTCTGATAGTATGTAGCCAACATACATTTTGTTTTAATTTGGCTATAGCCATGTGACAAAACATGTTATATTTAGTTATTTAAGTACATCGTACAATAAAAGCATCAAAACCACTACAAATATTCTAGTAATAATCTGAGGATGCCTGCTTTCAGCGTGCAGTGATGTATCTGCGTAGCATTTTCTTTCCAAAGCCGTGCGTTCTGCACAAAGGCTGTGAGCAATGCAAGGCTACACTTTACTGCAAGGCCAGGTACCGTACCGTAGTTGCGACGCATTACAGTGAAACCTGCCCCTCAGATGGTCTCTCCCTCTGCCATCTCTCAGTGGAATGCACTCTTGTGTCTCATGCTAGCTAGCAGCCCAGAGCTGCGTGCAGCAACGGTGTACGCGTGTGCCTTCACTCTCATTAAAAGACGCAGGCTGTAATTCTCACCGCCAAGATTGGAAAGCTTCACGGGTGCAATATTGACTCGCCAACACTTGCGGGAAGAGTGCCGTGAAATATTTGCCGTGATTAATGATCGCCGGCTTATTTGCCGAGAGTATTTTAAAATCAGCAATTATCCATTCATGTCCAAGTTAATCTTGCACTGCCGCTGACTTTTACAACTGGGGTGTGCATGCATGAGTTGATGTGAAATGAAATGAGTGACATCAGTCTTGTACAGTTATGTGCTGTTGGGTTGTGGCGCCTAGATACTGTAGCGTTCCTGCTCACACCTGCTTTGTGAAGCCTCCACAGGCGTGCTTGGGAGTGGAATGGTGTTGATTAAGACACGGTAACAACACCACCACCCTCTGTCTGCTCTCTGTGGGCCTGCCTACGTCTCAACTAACTTTTTTTAACCAAGAAGCCAATGAGAGGCGGCCTCAGACCAATGTGACTTTTTGTGGAACGCGGTGAAGCTTATCCCTGTGGGCGTTAATGGGTATATGGCTACTACAAAAAGCTTGTGTGTGTGTGTCATTGATGAGCTGAAGACCTTGTGTTTTCCTTGTCTCCCAGTGTGTAGGGAATGGAGTGTGAGCCGCTCCATTAGGTTACAGAAGCAAATTGATTGTTAGCGTGGAGTCGCCTGCGTGGCAAAAGTGCCGCTGATCGGCTGGAGCGGTGTGTGTGTGTGTGTGTGTGTGTGTGTGCGTGTGCGTGTGTGTGCGTGCGTGCGTGCGCGCGCGTCGTTTCGGATAAGCAGCGCGACGCGCACACCCGCCTAATTCGCCCCGCCATCATTCTGCCGCTAATGCAATCTGTGCTACGGCAGTCAGCGCAGATCGGGATTAATGTGCCGACAGGCCGTGCGGGAATAGAGGGGAGGAGAACAGCTGTATGGTGGGACATTGCACACCGCCCTGGCGTAGATAGAGGTCCACCCTCTTTCTACGCCCCCTTGTGGATTGCAGTGGGGTGCACATTCTCCCATAACACCACGAGGTGTGTGCGGCCTCAGTCCGAACAAGAAAAAATGAGTGGGGACCCATGGGAAGAACTAATGAACTAGCTTAATGTTTGTTTGATTGCCGTACATGTTGCTATCGATGCTAATGTTGTGGCAGCCTTGGACGACTTCAGAAATTAAGTCTTCAATATCAACAGAAAGTTTGGCCTTTTGCTGAAGTTCATATTGTTGTCTTAGATCTTAGTCTTTAGCCATTAATCCGTGAAAATGAAAACCCTGCTTGGAATATATCACATAGCCTCATTAAACCTGTATCCCTTCTAGAATCCCCTTTAATATCTGTTAAATGCTTCCAGCCACGCATTCTTTCCACTGATTGGTTTTGGAACAGCTAATTAGTTCATTGAGTATGATGTGTGGTTCCCTGGTTGAATTTAGATTGATGTCACCTGACTGAAAGACGGAAGGCAGGAGAGCAGCTTATCACCGTGATAAAAAGGGTCTTCTATGCCCTCTGTCCACTCCAATTATTGCCCGTCCCATTCACATCTGAACCCAAATGCCACATTAGCATACTCTTAAACCATATCCCACTGTGGCATCACGCCGCTGGCACCCCCCCCCCCTCCTCTCTTTATAGATCTCCGATTCAGAGGGAGATCTGACTTCAGACCGTCATGGTTTATGCATTTCATCACTCGCGGTGGATCTTGAACAGTGCCGAGGGAGGCGTACTGTATAAAATGTGTCCGGTGTGCATCGTGTTTGAAGAAACGCAGTGGGGAGCCTGACGGTCAGGAGATGACATAAGACCTTCACATTGTGGCCAGTCCCTCATACCTTCACTGTTCACATTAGTGACAGTATTTAAATTAATACAGATGTGAGCTTTGTATTGTTTATCCACCGGTGCCTTGTTGGGGACCTTTTGTGAGGGATGAATGTCAACGTCTCCTCAGATCTGCTCTGGTTGTGTGATGGAGACGTATTTTGACTGCACAGAGGCAAAAGGAGCATTTGGGAGCGTCCGTGCCTTTTGATGTGGAGTGCTATTGTATTGTGACACCGTGATGCCGAGGCTGCCATCCCGTGCCTTTGTTCCTCCTCCACACGTCTTTGTTGCAGGTCCACTATCAAAGCCTGGGATGGTTTCGTCCAGCTGGAGAACCAGCCTGCTTCCATAAGGGACTCAGCCTTTTGTTAACAAGTATAGCAGTAAACAATATTCAAGTCCGTCCATTAGGTCCACTCGGTTTTATTAGCCTTGCAGTATTGCCTGTTACCGTGATATACACCGAATGCCAACACCATTTAGCGACTAGATTAATAATAAAAACAAATCATTATGTTATTTGGGAAGATGTTTTATCACACAGCCCTCCTTGAAAACCTCTATCCCTGTGGCCGTTTGGGCGGTCCATACCGCATTAGAAACAACGGTTCTGCCCAGGCTGATGAATGGCAAACTACAGTATTGTCACGTGAAGCTGCTGCGGATGCCTTCTCTTGCGAAGGTGTGCCGTGCACTTACTCCCACCGCCCCAGACCACTTAGACAGCAAAATAGCCTAAATAGCATGCCGCCAGAGCAGGTAGGGGAGCACGAGTGGTAATTCTGCAATTGCAGCGTAGCTTTTCCTCCCAAGGACGAGGCTGAAAGCCTGGCAGAGCCATGCACTCAAGGAAAGAGCTGTAGCGATTTTCACTCATCTCATTATTTCTTTGCCGGCACAGACTCTTCTAGATAATTTCTTTGCAGCTTTCGACCCGCTGCAACATAAGGCACGCTCTTCACCAAATCATAGTCAATTGTCGTCCCGCACAATCATGACGACAGAAATGGTAATTAGGCTGTCGATAGAAGACGCCCAGTCGCTAGTCCACGCCTTGGCGTAGTTCTAGCTTAAGGCACAGGGGGAAGACGTTGTATTTTAATGCAGGTTATGGATCAGCCCTGGGAAGACTTGTTTCCTCTCCCAGATCATTCCTCCTACTGCTAGCACCACAATGCTTGCTCTTGGCCTGGGTGCTTCATTCCCCGCCTACTCTTAATTTACTGGCTTGACCACGGTGGCCAGAGACATTATCGGACCTGGTGGAAAGGTTAATGTAGCTCAGAGAGGATATTAGCCTTCATTGATCAGTACAGAATCACAGGGGGATCCCTTGTGCAGCACTAGCATCTATCTTCAGTATTGTTGTTCTTCCCTTGTATCTGCCAAGGCACTAATGTTTTATGGGGGGGGGGTCCTATTTTAAAATATCAGCAGACTCCATACACATGTATTATAGTGCTGCCAGAGCCAGAAGTTGTTACTTTTACAGCGTTTAGCAGATGCTTTTATCCAAAGCAACCTGTAATAAGTAAATTTGTCAATAGTCAGGTCATAATCCAGTCATTGTAAGCAACAACATTCTGTTGGAATAGTGACACCAGAAACATACATTACCTGTTAACATGCTGTGCCGTTTAATCCACAGAACCTTGAGTTGATCAAGAAAGTTGAGCAGGAAAGAGCAGATGGGGCGGGTGGGAGGAGTAGAGAGTTGTTGAGGTGCGGAGAGACATTCACTCTCTTCAGAGTTTCAAGCTAAACGCTTCTAACACTGGCTTCAACCACAACACAATAATTTTGGACACACATCGGTGAGTGTCCCTTGAAACTCAGGTTTGTGGTTTATGGTTAGAGATCTCACCCCCATACACACACCCTGTGCCTCCTTTGAGCACCGAGGATCTTCTTACAAACACAAAGTAAAGTACAGTTCCATGCATACGTCGAGGAGGGCCCCTTTAAATGTTGCCCACATTTGCTTCCCTCATCGTTCACTCCCACCGACACACACAAGCACAGGCAAACGCACCTTGTTATTCCAATTAACTGCAGTCGGACTTGTTAAGGAACTTTGAATGCTGAGCTGAAGAAGAGCGCAGCACCACGGTCTGAGAGGTTTAAAGACTAGGTGGATGAGAGCCGGTATAAACACTGTCAACTGGAAGATTAGAGGATCATTTTCCACTACGCATTCCCCTTCCCTTCTAGTTTAATTTGTTATGCACAGCAACCCAGTCTCTACCAGTAAAATGGCCAACAAAGTGCTGGATGGCTAACTAACATGCCTTTTATGAACGGAGCGTGCTGTATTTTGGGTCTGTGTCACCCAGCGAGTATAATGCCGCTGATTAAACACAGGCCAAGCTCCACCATTGTAACAGGGCTCTATTATAAGGGACAAATGAGGCACTTGCGCGCACTGTGAACTGACGTGAAAGGCGGCAGGCACAGCGACGCAATGTACTGTATGAATGCCTCTCAGCAGGCTGTCAGAGAGAGAGATGAGACAGAGCATGGGGTCTATAGCGGGACGAGGACCCCCCCAGAACCACATGGCACCGAGCAAAAGGGCAGGAGGTGACTGGGCGCACACTCAAGTGTAATGAACAGAAACATACACAGTGTGTGAGTGGAAGGGGGTGCGGCCTGCAAGCGTTCCCATGGTAACCAGGACCCCTGAGGGGTTGAAAGTGATTTTATTTTGTTTACAGTCCACTCCAAAGAGTATTGGGGCAGCTAGGCTAATTGCTTTGTCTTTGGTTGGGCTGATGCGAAAGTTTCGTGTACATCTTCTCAAACTCTGTCTTCAGTGTAGCAAAGAATATGTTTGGAGGAATCAGTATTTTCTTTAACACTTTTTCCCAGGCTCACTATTTCTGTTAAGCACACCTGGATCCATCACTGTAGGGGGGCGGGTAGAGATTAGAACCATGCAAGCCTCTAGTTCTGCGGTAGACCGGAGTGCCAAAACTCTTAAGCAACACTTTTGTGGTTTCATACACAAGGGGAATTCTGGAAACAAGTCATTCAAGTCATACAAATCATTCTAATCATCCTACAATCATGAAATCATCTACCAACCTCCACTAGCCCTTGTGTGGTCTCATTCCTCACTTTAAGGACCACTGCTATTGGCCGCAACCACCTGTAGGCCACCTGCTGCTTCTACTTGGTTGCCCATGTGAATCAGCTACTAGTGGCTCACTTGCTGCCTGTAGACCAGCCCTGACAGCCTCACAAACACGTGGCAACACATCAGTGAGCTCTGCGGTAAATCCATGACTGTCAGTTTATGAACGGTACCAACTGTTCTGGTCAATTATACAGGTTGGTTTAACTAGGTAAATTAGCCCATTCGCATAACTACTAGGTAAATGACCGAATTTATACAATAGCTTTTGTTCCCTCAGGCCTCCTGTTCAAGCCTTTAGGTACGTAATGAGGCCAGGCTGTGTGTTGTCAGGTTGACGATATTTGGCAGTCTGCATGTTGGTTGCCACTCCATAAAGGTTGATGAACCATCAAATCCAGAAATAATGATGTGACAAACAGAACCAATTGTTCTATACCTTCCACAACGTTTGTCCTCAGCTTCGAGGTCAATTTCTTTCACATTGCTATAGAGCATGTTTACAGATGTTTTAATTGGCTTTGAATTCTTTTCCCAGCTTGTTTTGCTCATCTATACCAAGGGAGCGGTATAGCTGGAGGGCCCTGTATGTACACGCTGTACGCTATTCCTGCTCTCTCCCCATATTAAACTACATGTGTGATGACTAAGGCTGGCTCTCCAGGCTGTTTTATTGTTTGCTTTACATTAATAATGTGTCATAATGTTTTCTTTCTGTTCCTGGTGAGAGCATAACAATCGGTGTGAGTGCTACTCCTTTGTGTCGCCTGCAGCCCAGGCTGAGAACGAGATCATTTCATATGGATCTATAGTCCCCAGAGGGCTGTTGGCAGCTTATTGCATTTCAGGTTTTCACAGAAGGGGACTATTTTTATTACTATTTATTTGTTTCTCCTGACTCAAAATGAAGATGAATTGTACTTTTGACTTGCTTTGAGAGACAGGAAAGAATTTACATTATTTTGCGTACATGCTCATTTTAAGTTAACGTCACACGGTATATAGTGGAGTGGTATAGGGAAAGAATGTAACTGTATTTGTTTAATTATATCAGCATTAGTATTCAGTTACAATTAGTTATGTCACATTCAAATAGCATTGATAAATAAATATTAATACATGAAACTGGTTCATGATTTAATCAGTTTATCAATGAATGTTTATTACATTGTACATACATGTACTTAACTCTCTAAAGAAACTAGTGATACTGCGATCACAATAACTACTGGTGATAATACATGTTTTCCATCATTGCTAGTGATGCTGTTGGTTCCCTGTCCTCATTGTGGTCCCTATGCGTCAAGATACTTGACAGACGCTCCACTAGTCAGTGTCACCATCTTTTCCCTCAAATTATCAAAGTATCCAGTCTCCATGGAAAAGAGAGAAGGAATCTTTGTCAGGAACGGTTGCCCTGGCAACAAGCTCAGATACTGTATGTCAACTTCCCAGGGGGCAGAGCAGAGGTAAAAGACAACTTATAAACCACAATGCTCATGTTTGAAAATGTATCAATAAGACCAAGGTAACTATAAGAGTCTGCCAATAATTTTAGATATTAAGCTATCAAATCTTGCCTGCTACTAGATCCTAATAGTTGGTAACTTCTTTGCTTCAAATAGAAATGTCCTAAGAACATCACATTGTGTGGAGAGTCTCCCTTTATGTGAATCATTGCAATATGTCATTCTTTTTGACCTGCAGTGTGTTCTGCTTAGCTTCATAAATGCTGCAGTGAGATAGACATTTAACATTTACTGTCAACGTTCACAATAGAACCTTTGACATCTGCATTCAGACATACTTTAGAAAAGGGGGTACATGTCCTCCTTTTGCTATTCCACAATGACTACTGGTACTGGCATTCAGACTGATGCCAGTCACTGGATTGTGTCAGAAGGTGTTTAGATATAGGCAGGGATAGCTAGCGCCTCTTCCCACTTCTTATCTCGATGGGAGAGCTTGTTTTAAGGAGTACTTTCAGCTCGAGCACAGTTTAGTGGAGCTCTGCTGGGAGAGAAGCACTGACGGTTATGTTGTGCAACATGTGGCACTTGACTTTCCATGTCAAAACCTTGGTCCGAGAAGGTCCAGGTTGTTTTTGTGCATTTGTCTGGCATGTGGGCTATTTGCTGGCATTGTTTTGTATGGTTGTTTCAGTTTTATTTATCGACTTAAAATAATTTCTGGTACAATTCTTACAAGACAGATAATACACAGAAGATTTGTCCTATTCCACTGACTCGTCACCAGAATGTTGTTTTGCACAACTGACAAACATGCACAACCCAGTGTATTCCACCAACTTGACAATATTTGTTGACTTGTTGGCGGTCTCTGCTGCATCCGCAGTTTTGGATGCTGCTACTAGTGTAAAGGTAATTTATGTGCTGTGACAGTAGCTGTTGTTATGACCCAAGGCTATGCTGCATTGGGCCTATTAGACAGCCATACGGTACCATAGGTCTGCTGATGAGGGAAATAGCATTCTCAGCTTCCTCTGAGTGTTGTCGTGACTGAGAGCTATTTTGCTGCTGACAAAGACCTCTCTAGAATCCTTGGGCAGCCTAATTACTCAATTACAGTTCTAAAACATGATATAAATGTTTAGGAACAAAACAATAATTTTTGCAATGTTGAATAAAATGTCACAATAATGGCAGACAAACGTTAGAGAAAGTAGCTTCCTGTTGACGGCATTCTGATTTGCGAATATTCCTGGTGGTGTTACTATGTTAATAAAGTGCAGACACCCTGTACTGTAGAAATGTATAATTAATGATCATTTCAGGCAGTGCAATGTCATCTTCTTCAAGAAAAACATACTTTTTAATTAAATTGGAGTTGCTGGGGAAACTACAGGGGGGACCAGTTATTCACTGCACACTAAAGTGTAAAGAAACATTTCAGGCTTTAAGGAGTCCTGGACCAGTGGCTTGAAGTAGTCTCTGTGACGGATTTTCTCTGCTAGTTTAATAATATTTTGAAGTTAGTGTGGTATAGCTAAGCTGGAGTGACTTAACAGCATTCTGGAGCAAGCAGGTGCACCTTTGAGCAGAAAATCTGTTTGACTTTGTAGTGAAATGTGTAGCAACTAATACAGTACATTACAGAAATATAGGAGGTCTTTACTGAGACCTTTTAGATATTTGGTGTGGTGTACTATATTTGACAGTTAGTGCTTTAAAACACATAAGTAAGGGAGCTCAAATTACCATGTTGAGTTCAACGACAACAAAAAAAACCAATTAATTAAAAATAGGTTGGCCCTTATCAATATTAAACCTCTCCCTGTCAGCAATTGAGACTAAAGTAATTTCAAAATGGTAGTAAATTACTAGAAGGATAAATCATATCACTGAATCATCAATACCTGTTAAAGAGACTCCGTTAGATTTTTCTTGAGTGACTTTTTAAAGAAATTGTACTTCTAAGAGTAGTTTGAATGCAACATACTTTTTACTTTACTAGTATTTTTGTGACTATTTTCTTTTACTTTTACTCGCTACATCAATCAGACCATTTCAAAGATGCTTAAGGCCCCGATCACACCGAGCCAGCGAAACCAGTATTTTCCTATAGTACGGCACGATTGACAACTTTTCAGCGCAAGGCGTGGAGTTGCACTGTTCATCAATGTGACAGTTGGCCCAGGCAGCAAGATCTCTTTGGCACAGGCAGCCCGTCTCTGTGTGATCGGGGCTTTATCAAAACGTTTTTGAAGCGAACGCGTTTTATCGTGTGATCGGAGCCTATTAACACCATGTCCTAACTGGATGCAACGCGTGTTTCTATTTGCTTCTGTCGCTCGTGTTGAAACCATAGTAGGCTATATTTAATGGTTGAAACGGATACCGTAACGTGGCAGCTATAAGCATGTGTGACGGAGATCGCCTGCCCCCTCGGGGAATTGAACCCCGATCTCCCACGCAGAGAGCAGCCGCTCTACAAGGCAGGCTAAAACCCATGGGCTATTGCCTGCTCTAGTCTGTCCTATGAGGTTTCGGAGACTGGCCACCGTTACACAAGCTCAGCAGAGCTTGCATGCTAGTGATGCTAGCTGGAGATGGTGGTGGTATAGGCCTGTGTGACCTGTGTAGTAGCCTACATCAATGACATGACATACCCGCCCCCATCATAGAATATGGAGAAGGCAGTTATGATCTCTACTGTGCTACTAAGGCTAATAGATGGGCTACGTGGTTTGTTTACATGTTGTAATGAACAGATTCAGTCTGTACAGAGTGTCCGACTATCACTTGCTGTAGCATCCAATGCGACCGAACATTGCAACCGATCTCGCAACTGTTCTGGTATTCAAAGTAGATCACGGGTCTGAAAAGAACATTTCACAGCCAGTGTCAAGCAATGTAACCATGTAAACTCATGCAGCAAGCGACGTCCTCTATATGCCTGCCACACACACACACACACACACACACACACACACACTACTAACTACATTTGGACAGTGGAGGGGGAGATCCCAGCACTGTTGATACATGAGCCGTGGACTGCAGCAAATAATATATTTCTCACCATAGCCGTTGTGGTCTGAATACATTCATTAGTTTGTCTCTAGTCACTTTTTAGACAAAGTCACAGAGGGTCGGTCTAAAAATATGCATAATCAATTGAGAAAGTTGCCAATTTGGCATCACTAAGGTCTGAAAAGTCATTAAAGCCAGCTAGAAGGTTGCCATGTTGGCAACAGCTATGTTCATGCTAATCTATCGTGATCGTTATTTCTATAGTTCTATGGTCATGATGTACTGTAGGTGCAAACAATAAATAAGAGTAGGACAGCTTACCATTTTGGATATTTAAATTCATGCTGTACTTATTTAAAAATGAAGATGAAAAAAAACTGTATCATGAAAGTTACTCGATACTTGAGTAGTCTTTCCAATGGATACTTTTTAATTTGTTTTGTCATTTTTTTTGAATGACTACTTTTACTTTTACTTGAGTACAGTTTTTGGCTACTCTACCCACCTCTGCCCATAAACTATATTTAAACAAACAATGAAATCATGTCAACAAGACTTTACATCCTATGGCTCCTCTGATTATCCTACTTATTAATGGTTCACTTGGTTAAAGAATACTAAATAGTGTTTGTCAGTAACACAATTACTATTTAATTGATTACTATCAGTACACAAATGTAAGTAAGTAAAATGTATTTATATAGCACATTTCACAGATAAAAATCACAAAGTGCTTCACAACTGTAGAATAAAATACAACAATAGCAAATACATGACAGCACATGACACAAATAAATAACCAAACAAAAGCAAATACACAGAAATGCACGTCAGACCGGCCTCACCACCCTACAGTCTAACTAAAAGCCTCTTTAAATGAAAGAGTGTAATAAAAAATGTATTGCTATTACCTTGCTAATTGCTATTACTGAAAAGTAACCTGTTACTGTACGCCACAGCTGGAATATTCTACAATGTTGCTATCTCGTTCTTGTTAAATGATTCATTCCCATTGTATTGTCATATTGTTGTACTCGGTCGTGACGGTCTTACCCTCCCTTCCCAATCCTTTTGTCTTGAAGCAGCACGACCCCGTGTCCCTCTCTGGCAGACAAAAGCACAGTCATTAGGGCAGTAACCGGCTGAGAGGAGCACAGAGGGAACATTCCGATTAGGAGCTCCGTTGGCAGAAGGGATTGTTAATTCTAACCATTACCCTGTTGCCCTGCCACACTGACAGGGCTCTAATACAAGGTGGCCTGTGGTGTACTGTATGGACAGCCGTGTGGCTATTCTGACTGCAGCTTAGGACCAACAGGCTCAGTCCTGCTGGAGCTGACATCAGATCAATCCCTTCCCCTTAGTTTATTCTTCAGTCCTGTGGGAATGGAGGCGTGGAATAAAAGCTAATTGTTGTCTTTGGAACTTATTTAATGCCTGGAATTAGTCAGCATGCCAGCTTTGCTGTCCTGTTTTCTTCCCTCTGCTTCACAGTGATTGTAGCCATGAGCGCAGCCTACCCTCTCAACTAAGGTTTTGCTTCAGTTGAAATGTTAGACTGCACATATTCAGTGAGAATCTGAATAGAGCATCTCAAACATTTGGTTACCAACAGGGACATTAGCTGTACTGTTGGATTCACACACAAGTTCCAATGCTATGAATCCGTTTGATCAGAGACATGATCTGGTAGTTAGTTATTTAGTTATATACAAATGTATTTTTTACATTTAATAATACACTTGTACACGGGTGAATTACAGTGTACTGTACAGTACAGTAAGGGTGATTTTCACCCCTTTGCTAGAACGTTTTCATCGTTTACCAGCTATTACTATCAGAGCATCTGAGCAGAGTGGAGCTGTGAGAATCTCAGCTCCTTACTCACGGAGCTGTTCACCCCTCCGCTCCCCCCACTCAAAGGCACATCAGGCCGATCCGCTCATTAGCGCTAAGTGCTCAACCTAGTTTGCATTGCTCCCCACTAAAATCGCTCAAATAATTTGATAAAATGTATGGACGACACAATATTCATTAAACGAACCATATAATAGGCCTACTTTGAATGACACCTCTGATTGTACCACATTATCATTGTTAGTAAGTTGTATATTAATAGTAGCCTACACCCGTATGACTTCTCATTTTCCTTGGTGAACTACATTATTGACCCGAGTTTTAACTGTAAATAGTTACTGTTGATGTGCAAGAGAACATGGATTCTGGGTCAGGCTTGAGCATGCGGAGTGAAATTGGAGCGGCACATAGGGCAAAGCTCCGTCTTTTTAAAAATGCCGCTCTGTGCTGTCCAAAGTCTGCCCACTCGTGCTTCCCGATCGCTCCCGCTCCACTCCGCTCACATACTCTGATTCAGGGGCGCAGTGGGGGGAGTTACATTTGTTTATTTGCCTTCTTTGATGACCATCATAAGGCTACCAGCATTGGCAAGTCAACTATTCACTATTCAATGCCACACCCTCCTTGGTTGTTGCTATAGGCATGCCGGTAAATGTAAGCTATTTGCACCTGGCATGTAGACTAATAGTGTTTGATGTATTCCAAAGGAATAGCACTTTTCTCAAATAATAGTTCTGAAATATCAGAGAGAAGCAGACAGAACT
>JAODOY010048821.1:0-18981 GCA_025399855.1 Forbesichthys papilliferus | reverse complement strand
GTGTATACGTGTTGACTACTGTCTGTAAGGAAAATTGCCCTGTGGGGACATTAAAGATTTCTACTACTACTACTACTACGTTGGTTTTATGGCGCTTTTAAAAACACGGTGCGCTCCATAGGGTTATGATGTAAAAAAGTGTCTGACAGCTTCCAAAAAATGTACTCGTAGTATACTTCTACGAGTACATTTCTCATTTGCCTGAACAGTATTAGCAAGGATGACGTCTAAGAGAGTAGCCTTTACATTACCAATATATGATTGGTACCAGTAATGCTAACAGCCTAAAGGAAAGATAATTTATATTATTTCTAAGATAAGATAAACATTGAAGCTATTGTATATAAAAATCTTCAGTTGGACCAAGAGTGTTATGAGTTGGAGTGACTATGAATGAGGTGGAGTGACTGATCACACAACAGCGCTGAATATGTCGCTCCTCCACTACCATTGGAGGATCTGTCTTGACGAACAGATGTATTACCAGAAGGTTAACATCATCGTCCAAGATACACCTCCTTAACCCCGACTCAGTAATTTGGCCAATGCATCAGGATTAGAACCGTGGGATTCACCACTGCTGTGTGTCTCCTTACAGAGCCTTCATTCCCATTGAGGTTTTACACCAAAACAGACACACCTCTACACACCTCTACACCTCACACAGAACAAAAACAGATTCAAGAAAAACTAGTTTGCCCAAGTCAGTTGAGGACCTGTTTCTTCCCCCCCCTTCAGTGTTGACAGCCTGGGAGTTTAAACGTTATGTTGACACTCCACATAGAGCTACACACACATGCGCAGACACATAGACACTAAGGATACCACATTTTGAAGAATGACTTGGCGTGAGAATCGGCAATATTGACAGATTGACCGAAACAGCTTTGGCGTTGTTTTTTCTTCCTTTTTTTTTCACATGAGATGCATTGAAGTCAATGGAATTTCGTTTTTCATGCTAGCGTGAGACAGGACGTGAAAACGCATAACACACGCTAGATGCGTGAGAGTTGGAAACCCTGCACACACACGCACGCACACACACACACACACACGCACGCACACACACACACACTTGCTTGCCTCATTGTTCAACAATGGATATAACATGATAAGTTGCTGATGAAAATATCTTCACATGAATGAAGAATGTCTTCAACTGCCAGATTTGTAAGGTTACCGGCATAACAGGAAGTTCTTCCACTCTTCTCACTTTCTCTTCTCTATTTGCTGTTTTCCAGGCATGTGACAATACATCCAATTGAGTCGGTTCATTTAGGAATATTGTTTAAACATATTAGATACATGTTTTACTTATATTGGGTCCAAGTCCAGTTTAACATTGCTAATTAAACCTACAGTGGCAAAACCAAACAAACGTAGTTGGCATTCCCTTTAGCCCTTATTAGAAAACCCGGGCAAACACCACCTTATGATATCAAAGACATTCATTGTCCTTTATCTCTCTCTCTCTCTCTCTCTCTCTCTCTCTCTCACACACACACACACACACATTGCATGCATATTGAGTCTGAACAACCCCTGCTGTGGTCAGAATAAGCTACAAGCTAAAGATCCAGGTTCTTTTCATAAAACACGATGACCTCGGTAGCTACTAGATAAATGTAGGACAAAGCAGCATGTTTGAGATCAAAGTCTCTCACTGTATAACAAAACAAATATCACTGGTTCACTGTTCAAATACCCCAATGAGCATGTCTTCAGTGTCTCGTGCTCTTTATTAAGTCAACTGCCAGCAAAGAGCTGAAAAACTGATGAGGCGTGTAAGCATGCAGCAGCACCATGATTACTGGATGATCACACGTGATCACATGATCAGTGCTGGGCAAGTTACTCAGAAATAGTAATAAGTTACTATTTACTTATTACTCCTTCAACAAGTTATAATATTACTTCACTTTTTACTGGGTATTGGACGTAATTAGTTACATTAATCGTTACAGTACTACATTACATTCACAATCACTACCCTGCCTCGCCTCTTCAGAAAAATTACAGCCAGTACATTTAAGAATTGAATCCTCTTTATTGGAACAACAATGAACCCCAGGAGTCAACAATCAGCCAAAGTGAAAACATTGCAGCCTCTCAACCCAGATGATTGGACAGGTTGGTTCAATTAGCCTTCCCCGGAGCCATGAAAATAATAGTCACGCCAATGGAATTTAGACATTTTCAACGGTCACGTGGTTCCTGGAGAAGCTAAAACTATGGCAAAACAGTTCCCGGAAGTGATTGGTAGGCAATTTCAATATATATATATATATACAGATATATAACTTAATTTTTTTGGTAATTAGTAGTAAATAAATGCACTGATTTACATTTAAAATATAATTTATAGTGAACTTTTAGTTTTTAAGATAACTTCCGGGAACTATTTTGAGGCTACGCGATCCACCATTGCTGTGAAGCAAACGGTCCACTGGTGTGAACGGAGATGACGCAACTCTCTCTTTACATGGCTCTGGCCTACTCCAAGTTTGCTAGGACCAGAAATATCGTTCTTGTAATGCAGTAACTATTAGTTACTTGTATTGCTTTCTTTCTTTCTATGTGAGTAACTACGTAACACTGCACATGATACAGTAGTGTCAACAAATGCATGCTCCACTCTCACTGTGCAGTGGAAATGGAGACAGCAGTTCTTCTAGCAGCCATCATGGTAAGAATGACAGCCTTCATAAGACAACAATGCGGGTCAAGGTATTTTGAAAACATCACCAACTAGACAGAGAACGTGGCTTGGGGCCTGCTGGGGGCCCGCCAGATGCTTTTTGGTTGGGCTCGTGTGATTTGTTAGTATGTATATTCTATGATTCACGAGATATCTTTATTTTTGGGAGCCATCTGGGGTTATTCTTGCAGTCAGATAACACATGGCTGGATTACTTCACAGCAGTTGTGCAGGACGTTCCCCTTGTCTTGTCACAGAAAAGCTACACAAGTATCATCTTAGCGCTAAGTTAACTGCTAGTCCAGTTATCCTACTGTGTTTTCTGTGAACTGGGGTTGCATGACTGCTAGCAGAAGATTTCTTGGTAAAAATATGTTTGTGTCATGTGGCATTGTCCTCGTACTCATTGTCGAGTCTGGTTCCTTTGTCACCTAAAGTATAGCAGCCCATCATTAAGTACGTTACTGTATTTTCACATATCTACAGTATAAGGTATATTGCTCAAATTAATATAATATTTACCATAACAAAACATAATTTGCAACATAAATCTGAATTTCTGATTTTAGATATTTTGAAGGTTTGCTTCAATAACATCCATCCATCTTCATCCGATTATCCGGAGTCAGGTCACGGGGACAGTAGCTCTAGCAGGTGACCCCAAACTTCCCTTTCCCGAGCCACATTAGCAAGATCTGTCTGGGGGATCCAGAGGTGGATGGGTGGATTAATGGATTAATGATTGGATGGATGGATGGATGGATGGATGGATGGATGGATGGAAGATATTTTGAAGGTTTGTTTCAATAACATTGAGCCAGAAGAGCCAGCCTTTAAAGTCTGGGACACAGCACTGGCTAACTGCGTCAATAACTGCGTCAATACAGGAGAGGTATTTTGACTGACATGCACAATGACCGTAACTATGTAACTCAATGACAAAGTTGGATGTCAAACTTATAAAGAGGAATATATTGATAAACTTACCAACACAACTCTTACTGCTTAAAAAACATTCAACAACTGAAATTAGTAAGTAAAGCGTTGCACCAGAATTACAGATACAGACAATTATTAACGACTATTTCACTTCCGGAAAGTTAGTCGAGCTTACAAGGGTATACTGTATGTATCAGACGTTCAGCACAGCGTAGCTTATGTGATGTAGGATGGAAGAAGCTGAGACTAACATACTGTAGTCTTAGCAACTATGGCTCCAGCCAATCGGAACTAAGTATTCTGCTGCTGAAAGCTGTTCAGTTTTGGATTCAATTTTCAACAGCCCCCCAGTGTGGTGCATGCTGCATAACTATAGTAACCATAACAATGGCTACAAAGAGAAATGCAATGTAATAATGTGTCCTTATAATGTTACAGCAATGCCTAATTAAATGTATCATTTTCAAAAACACAATCAAAAATATAATTTCCACTTGCATTATTGTTGAAATATTAAAAGTATGTTTAAAGATCTTAAAGATACAGAACGTATGATGCACAAGGTCACACATATCCATGTAGACATGTTAATAAAAAATAAGGACATACAAATAAAGACATGAATGTCATTTACTGTACAGATGCAGATTCAAACACAGCATGGCATTCAATGAAGCTGATATAATCTATAATACGAGACAACTGATTTGACCTGATCAGACAAAATCGATAATATGAGCTGTTTCCGAGGGCTGTGAAGTAATTATAATGTGCATATTGTCTTATTGAATGAGGTTTTTGTTCACCTTTAACACAAACATTTAATCTTGGTTTTACAGTAATAATTAACAGCATACAAACAGATTGTCAAGGATTCCAATATGGTAAATAAAGCCTGAAACCACCTCGAATAACAAAGGCATCTGTGTCTGGCAGAGTACGAGTCCTTGACAGGTGGAAAGCATCTTTGCTAAAAAGGACAGTTGTAGTGACAATGTTTTCTGGAAACAAGAAATGCTCAGAATGCGTGTAAACCCGTGACTATGTGGAGATGGGCTCAACATTCACACACACAAACACACACCAAATATTGTGTGTTTACCGTTGCTCCCCATTTGGCTTAGCTTGTTTGGATTAGTGTCACCAGCAAAACCTAAGCTCATAGGCCCTCCTGTCACATAGAGTAAATGTAATTCCTCTGTGTGTGTGTGTGTGTGTGTGTGTGTGTGTGCGTGTAAGTGCGTGTGTCTGAATGCAGCCAAGCCAACAAGAAAATGCAGAATCGCCACCAATTAGCATCAACACAATGGGACCAATGACATTTCGGGAGAGGGCACTGTCCCTCCTCTAACCTTTAGTCTCTCTCCCTCTTTCTCTCTCTCTCTCTCTCTCGCCCCCTCTCTCGTTGTCTTATAGCCTGTCACTAAATATCTATCTTTCTCTGGTGATGTCTAAGCAAATACGGCAATATATGTTTTTATAATACATTTTCAGAGCACTTGTAAGAGGCATTTGTCATAGGCCTATTTACTGTAGTATGTTAATGTATTAATGCACCTTGTTACAACTGGCAATGAAAAAGCACATATACTGCATACGGTGGTGCTGTCGTCCTTGATGACGGATTCGTAAAGTTTGGACTATTTACGTATGTGTCACCACACCTGTGGGGTTTTGTTTGGACCACCGCATAGGAACATTGGGACAATATCTGGAACATGCACTCCAAATAATTAACTCAAATAAGTTGTGGACGCTAATCTATCAGAAGACACACTGCAAAGGGGAACTAGTCAGATGAGACCCAGTCATCGCATCTGTTTTCAGGCTGCCATCTCACCACACTGGAAGTTTGCAAGTAGCTGACAGAATGTTTGTGTGTGTGTGTGTGTGTGGGTGTGTTAGAATAGCAACGTGCATATCCTTCGGGGCACACCTCTGCCTGGGTGGGTACAACACTGTAATGGTATATGTTGTGTGTGTGGGGTGCACTGCCTATTGGTCTTGTATCTGGGCTTTATATATGTGAAGTTGTAATTAGTGTTAGGCATGTGCAGTATTAAAGTACATTAAAAACACTGACCAATAATATCCATGGTTATATTCAAGTACAGTAGAAACAGACAAGTCACGCTTTGCTAAATTTCTTCCACAAAAGGCATCCCATACACAACTGTAAATGCCATTAATGAACAGTTATTAAACATACCGTGGATGTAGGCTATATGGTTTTATCGCTACAGAGCTAGGGAGGTGTGGCATAATGTGTCCCGCATATTGTCCAAAATAATTAGAAGTCATTATGATTGTATTTCATTTTTCCACCTCTTTCATCAAGTTGTGACACAGCCTGAGGTCATGACACCAGCAGCTGGCTCAAAGACCAGCAGCATTGCGTCAGCACTGTGAAAACAACATGTCAACACCGACCAATACATATCTCATCAGAAATGGTGACAACCTCATCTGACAGCCAGGGATAGCCAATTAGCAAGGGGCAGGCAAAGGGAAACAGCCAATGGGAAGCATTAGCATTTGCCCAATTATGTCACTGTCTCATTCTGCCAAATATGCATGTTTGTGTTTGAACTGAAGAGGTAACGCAGCAAAACTTCACAGTGTACTGAATGTGTAGGGCCTTGAACAATCACACAATCAGCACATTGAGCGCATACAGTGTGTAGGTGGGAGTGTGTGTGCATGTGTGTGTGTGGGTGATTGGAAGTGAAGGGGTGGGGGGTAGTTATTATGGGTGCATGGGAAGAATTCCGTTTTGATGTGTGTGTGTGTGGGCCTGCGTGCGTGTGCGTGTGTGTGTTTGTGTGTGCGTGTGTGCGTGTGTTACTATGTTTTAATTCCGGCAGATTTTGCATTCTTGCAAAAGGATGGGCACAAACTATGACAGAATAGAGTTACACTCACTCAGTCAGGTTTCAGCCCACTAACAAGCTATCTGGACCAGAACAGAGACTGCTCACATTACAGGATAACATTACAGTCACATGGGCTGTATGAGCTGGCTGTGTGTGTGTGTGTGTGTGTGTGTGCGCGTGTGTTCTGGGGTCTAAGAAGATGCTCCATGTAAATGTAATCCCGATGCAAGTGCAGGCACTGGTGAGACATCATGTTTAATAAAGTGTAAAGCAGACATTGTGTACAACAAACTTAAAAGACTAAAGTCGCTTCTTTAAAAACTATATCCATGCTGGCTGCAATTATAAATTAATGTTATGTACAGAACAGTATACCTCTCTGACATGTTTTAATAGCTTTTAGACAACAATGGAACTCTGACCATATCCTATAAAGTAACTTATGGACAATATAAGGAAAGGAAAATAATGGCTTGTCAGACATGTCAAGCTTTACTATAGCCTTATTCTTTAATAACTCTGACGACTAAAAGAAAAATCAGATGTCTGTATTGGGGTGAGTTTGGATGCTACTGCTTGCAGACTTCAGGAGAATTCTATTAAAGCCGATGTGTTTAGTGGATGAACAAATAAAGACAGTCCGAATAGAAAAAAAAAGTGTAGTCCTCAAACAGTAATTCATTCATTGTGTGTAGTATAATGTCTTAATTATTATAATCCTGACACTTCACATTTGGTAAATTCACAGCATTACAAATGTCCATTATTCCAATAGAGAAGCTACTCAGATCATCCTTACTGCATCACCGCTGCAGTATTCCTCCATCCACAAGAAACATTTAGGAAAACAGCAAGAACCTTTCAACATCAAAGCAACTGCAATATAATAATTGAACACCCCGTCCGCAAACTAATCACAGGTACCTTGTAAAGGGCATATGTGGCAAAGAATGTATTTGCTCAATGCATTACTTAAATGTCCCCTATCCGGTTCAAAGTGTGCCTTTCATAACCTTCCTAATACTGCATACTTAGATAAACGTCTTTCATCATGCTCATACTATGCTTCCATCTGTCCAATCGAGCAGACACTGGTCTATCTCTCTAAGGTCTAAACTCATATTTCCTTGATTCCTTTTCCTACCTCATACATTTCCTCACTAGTTACTTTACTCTGTGTCAGGAAGAAGAGGATTATCGCCCATAGGATTACAGTAGCACTATGATTACACACACACACACACACACACACACACACACACACACACACACACACACACACACACACACACACCCCAGAGTTAACATCAGGGCAATCACTGAATTACTGTAATGTGCATGGCTATATAAATATGTACTGCTCTGGCTTTGATCACAGGGATGAGGAGATAATCTACATCTACATGTACTGTACGTGTTTACGTCACACAATTAATATGGTTTATGTGTATGGTTTTTGTAACTGCTGTTAGCAAATATATTGTTGCAAATGCCATTATTGTTGTTGTTGTTATTATTATTATTATTATGGTTGTTGTTGACAACAACTACAAGCAATGTTTAATATAGGACAACATGGAACAATCATCACTTCACTTTAACCTCAACTGGTTATTACTGCTATACAGTTAGCCTGTGTTTCAGGTGCTAAATTACCTCCTTTGAGCAACTGATGGCTAAAATTCCATCTAAATTCTTTTAAATTTACAGCCATTACCATTGCCATGCCATTTTAATGAATGTCTAAACACTTGAGCCCGTATCAAGGCCCTATTCTTAGTTTTATTCATACATTTCAGAACATTTTCAGTGACCAGGTAATAGTTAAAACCTCCTATTGCATATGGTGTACCACAGGGATCCCTTTTTGCTCTGCTTTTAATGTATGTTTTGTATGCTGTTTAGTCTCCTTTCATCACTATGATGACAAAAAGAGTGTTGGCACAGAACGTAAGTCAAAATGTAAGTTTATATTGTTCAATCCCACAAGGTTACGTCAACCTGATAGTACAGCATTGGTCCCCAATGTAAAGCTGCTAACTTGAGTTATGTTTGACTCCAAGATGAGGTTTGAAACACAAGTTTAAAAAGTAGCCCAATTTTTTCTGCAGCTTAGAACCATATTTAGAATGAAAACATTCCTTGTGGTGGTCCATAGAATATCTCGCTCCACTATAGACCAAATGTAACTATCTCTTCCAACAGGTAATGCAGTGAGGGTTCTCACTGGTTGTATATGACATATCACTCCTTGCTTATCTCCAATCGCTCCCTGTTCGATTTGATTTAGATTTTACTCATCACTTTTTCATCATGTAGTTAGTACTCCTTTATACAGTATAACCAACTTTTGCATTTCATGTTTTTATTTTTATTTTCATTATTATCAATCTCTGTTTAGTATTGCTATTATTGGTCTATTAGCTGTCTCAGTATTGTGCTTTAATTGTGTTAGTCAAAGGACTTCTTACCTCTGTTCATAAAGGTGATATATAAATATGTATTGTTGTTCTACTGTATCTGCTTTATCTCAGTCTATTCTTCTGTGCACTAATGCCAACCATAACAGGTTTAATCAATTCTCTCCAAATAGCCGCAATGATGCCTTTTATCTCCCCTTTAAAAAAATTTGCAATGGAAAAGAGGCACCGGTCCACTGTTTGCGGTGGTCGGAAGCTCACAAAGACTGTCCGTATTCAAGGCCCTCTCAAGTAGCCTCTGTAGCGCGCGCGCGTGCGTGCGTGGGTGAGTGCATGTGCTGGATGCAACAGATGATCACGCCAAGGGGAGCCGCACATTAGACGATATTCTATAATTTGCATATCAGCACTCCCCCTCTCTCACTCAATCTTTCATGCTGTCAGAAATTGATGATCTGCAATTACACAGCACGTGTCAGTGCATAAACATCGTACTCCACGGCGGCTATGCGTCTCAGCATATAAAACTTCCAATATAAACTGTTATCCCATGTAAACGACTTCGTCTAACCTATCATAACTTTTAATTAGGATAGGTTACTAACTTGAGGTGCGTATAGTTGAGCCTATTTGAATGTGACAGCTACGATCATATTGCTGGTTCAGGTGCAGACACGCTCATAAAACGACAGGTAGGCTGCAAGCTGACCTATGCAAATAACTCGGTGAGGCTTTTGCGTTTCAGTTTAACCACTACAACAACCTACAATATGTAACTGTTCTATTTCCTAATTTTAAATAAAGACCAGCAGCCCATATAGATTGATTCGCCGACTCTAGCAGCCTAAAAAAGTGTAATTAGCATACTTACAATATTTGTCTTCTCCGGAACTTTGTTACAACAAAGCTTCAGCTCAGCGAAAGCAAAAACGAAAAACACGCACACCGTCACATTCGGTATAGGAACAAGAAGTAATTCCAGTCGTCCGCTGATTGTACAGCGCCGAGACTGACTATTCCCTCTGTGGTGCGCGCTCCCGAAACTCAACAATCACCTGCCATGTGATAACCTTCTGGGGGCGTGCACAACAACACTATTAAGCCTATTGCCCAGTCTGTGTGTAGTTTACATATGTTATAAAACGAATAAACCGTGAAAGTCGAATAACAATCATCATAATCACAATGTTTAAAAATGTGTGCTTTTAATGTTTAAAAAAATAATATAGCCTAAATGTAACTCTTATGTAGATTGCTATATTCTAAATAATATTGAATGTTGACGAAATAAAAATGTTAAAATATTGGAACATATCTTATATTGTTTCTTTAAACGAAAGTATGAGACATTAATGGCGTATGTTTGGATTGTTAGGGAGAGCTATATTAATTCCATTAAGAAACACGCTGTTGAAACCAAAGTGGTTAAAACGTTGCGCTTGAGCCCCATTTTTCTAATGACTCAATATTGCCATCTAGTGATAAAGTTCTACATAGCATGTTAATCAACCGGTTATCTATGATGAACGTTTTGTTGCACAGTAACCTCGCACACAAAAACACTGACCAAGATAATTAAAAAATATAAATATTCATTAAATATAAATGAATAAAAAAACAAATAAAAACTCGAAAAATCATTAAAATAAAATGTATGAAACATACATCCAAACAATTGTATGGGTGATTTGTGGAATGGGAATCCTAGCAAATAATACCAGACATTGAAGGAGTCATTAACAGCCTACAGGCTATTGGAAAATGGTGCTGATTCAAACAAAATCTGAATAATTTATTTTCAGAATAAATATTGCTAGCTAGACTATAGCCTATGCAATAAATGCACTGGATTATAAATAACGTAAATTATTGTAACCAGTATAACAATCAAAATGCATGATTTTATTTGCCTGTCTTATTTAGCAGGAATATGCTATCTGAAATTGTGATGCCTGGCAGTTTTCTTTTCTAGGTCAGAGCTGATTCATAGCAGGCTTCTTTTGACCAATATGCGTCTGACATACAGAGTAACGAATGGATGTAGCCTACATAAGTAGCCCTACTCCATTCATAAGAATAGCCTACTTTAAATAAACTATATTTAGTATATGTAGGCTCCATATGTTTACTGATTACCATAAAAGTATCCTGCCTCCTTGGTTAACACGTTACATGAAATAGTAGGCTAGCCTATATAATCACTAGTTCAATATTTTAATCAGTCTACAGACATTAAGAAAAACGTGTCAGGCATTAGGATGAGCCAGCCAACTAGTGTAGTAGTACCGTACGCATAATAACCTACTAAAACGGAATGACTGTTACCACCACATGCACATACTCGCACACGCACACACACATACATACACAGAAAGAGAGAGCGTAAGCTAAATATGCCTCCCTTCTATCTTGGTCCTCACTGGACAACGAACATGCCCATCATATTTTTCTAGCGTGAACTGTTTTCTAATTGGTCAGGGAAGTCCCTATGGCAGCTTTCTAACTCTTATTGGTTGAAAAAACTAGGTTAGTGGTCCGACAAGCATGACGGGGAACAGAAACTGGGTCACCGATAGAAAAACGTTTATGTCACAGTCCTGACAATCGCTGGGATTGCCACTGCATTTTACATAGCTATCAATGGATCGGCATAACCCGTCTGATCTAGTGTAAGTATAAATCGAATATAAGTCTACCCGTTATGGTTGTTTTCCGTTATGTGTTTTTTTTAGCTATTACGGAAAACGTCGATGTTCCTCCTGAGCTGTGTGGTCATGTCAGTGTTTTCCAGAGTACAGCAGGGGAGGGACATTGGCTATTTGGCCAAGTCCATTTTCTTGACAGTTTGCGTTCCTTCGCTAGCACTCGTGCTAGCGTTAGCCACTGCGATCCATATTACCGTGTGAATATATGGAATTGTATTAACCACCCATTTTGACTGGCAATGTAAACTAATACATGTGTAAAATGGCATGCATTGTTCATTCTCCGTGGTATGTTTTTTTTTTTTTTACTAACAGCAGCACGGTCGAATAAGTCAGCAATGCTAACCCATGCTATTAATATAGATGTAAACAGGCCCGCATGTACAGTATGTATACAATTTGGTAAAAAACAACTACCCTCGTAGACCAGTACGGTAACAGCATAGCCTCCATCATTCATGAAACGCATTCACTATAACATGGATGCTGAACACGCTCCAGACAGAATTGTGATGTAGGCTATTACTGCTAGGACAGTAGTAGAGCCAATTTGTATATTAGAAATATCATTACAAGTTTTTGGCAACACAAATGTAACAAACCCATCCTCCACTGTGTTTTAAATCCAATGTTGTATTTTGCTTTTGGTTAGGATGTGGGCTGGAAATACTGTCAGTGCGCTCACCAAGCGCAGTTCAGTACAGCACAGTATTTCACTTTTCTTTTTTGTTGTGGATTCACGATTATTCTCAAAACATTTAGGCTAGTATCGTAACAATGTCCAATTAATTATTTAACAACTGCAGTAGTGTAATCACAATGTTGTAGGTGTTTATAATTACTGATATTCCACATGAAATATAGATATTGTTTATTGCTAGTGTAATATATTTTCTTGCTGTTACTGTTAGTTACAGTTCATATCAGTGCTGATGAGCTCTCAGTGAGCAACAATGTACATTGGAATCATAGCAGTTTGCATAATCATAGTCCACAAAAGGTGTTTAGGTTACCTTGACCAATTAGTCCACTAGTGATTTACAACCTTTGTTTTGCTAAATGCCAATGCAGGAACAGTTTACTAATCACAAAATGAAATTAATAGTTAAAATTAATTATTACCATATCTGCTACTGGCATGCAAGTATTTTGTGTATACAGTATTACTATAGTGTAGGAATGCAACATAAAGTTAATCTTATTGTCACTTTTAAATATCATCAGTCTGCAGGTTGTTTAAGATTTTCTTGCTTACAGAAAGACCAAAAATGCTTTGGGTCAAAGCTTTCTTGAGTGCTTTTAACCTAAGCCTTACTTATTACTTACATGTTTGGCTAATCCATGTCATGTAGTTTTAAATGAATCACTATCTGGCAACAGAGCTAAAACTATAGGTATTCTGTTTATAATCCCAGATATCAGCAGGGATGTGTTTTGTTCCCGGTAACTATTGCGTCATTCCTCGGAGCGGTGGTACAATATCAAGCAGGGGTCATGGGTTTCCAAAATCTTGATAATTGGAAGATATTGTCACGTAATCCCATACTCCTTAGCTTTACAATTGAACATGCTTGATTTTGACAGTCGAGTTGAAGATGTGCCTTTTAATTCAAGGACCATTTACAAACATGAAGCATGAATGTAGTGACAGTGGTGCCACATTCACAGCCAACATTTCAGACAATTACAACTAATTATCTTAAAGGTAAAGTTAGCGATTTGAAGCTAATACACTTTTTTTGTTAAATTCACCAAATTAAAATATAAAATACCAATTACCATTCTCTGTGCCTACTGAAAAAGTGACTTCTACACAGCCCAGGCTCCGTAAGTAGGAACATAAAGTGGTGAACGCCGCTAACAACAACAATGCTCTCTAGGCTTCGCAATGTGGGAGGGACACCCTATGGCATTGAAGGGAGAGGTGTTTTTGTTCTCAAGAATAACTGGCCCAACCTTTTTTTTAAGATTTGACATTTGCTAGGTGGCTTAATTGACTTTTAGGCAGTTGACAAGTTGACAATCTACTTACTGCGTGACTTGAGAGGACGTACAAAGTAAATTAGAGAAATTGAGCTGTTGATTGCCTGTAGAAGAAGCATAGGTAATAGTTGAAATGGAACCTGGCCAGTGGCCAGTTTGAGACCATGGAGACAAGTTGACCTAGTTTCTACTCGGCACTAGTTCCTTTCACTGTTCAGTCATGACACAGTGGTTTTTCTCTTCTAGCCCAGAGCTTTAGCCGACTAAAATGGCTTGCCGAGCCTTTCCTGACCTAATGCTGCACTTCAACAATGGGGTTTTCCAGCCTTTTTTATCAAAACTTTCAACTCTGAGCTCTCTCTTCCCTTTTAAACCTTTAGGTGACCCACTTCTGAGGTTCAGGGATTCAGAAGCAACATAACCTTCAATAGGCCCCAGTTTACTCCATTACGATTTCTGTGGAATCTTAATGTCTTTTCCATCAAAGCTAAACTGTCACCAATTATGCTGTTTTTTTTAAAGCAGACATAATTGCAATACTTGCATTATTACGCTCTCAGTGCCCCACATTCCCTCTGCATCACTGCTGAGGCTATAGTGGATTGGTTGATATAGATGTCAGCCTTTGAGCGCTATATGGGGCGAAGCAGCGATATGTGCGGACCACTCAATATTGCAACAACTGAGGAGTGTAGCTACCTTTTTCCTTTTTATAAACTACTAATTCAGTCAGTGAGCAGGTATCTGTCTGCACATCAAATACACAGCTGGTCTCTTTAGCTCTTCCCACTGTTTGTTGTACTGCAGTCAGAAATGGGGTAATCATGTGTCATTGTCATTTTATGAGATAATTAGCTGTGTGTCAACTGGGGATGTAATGGACTTGAGATGTTTTAAATAGGCAAACAAGGCAAACAATTAGTTATTTCTCAGAGGGGAAACAAATCATTAGCTTGATTATGTAAACAATTGTACAGTAACTGCCTAGTAATAAGTTATGCTTTAATTATCTCTTAAACATCTGATGGATTTTATTTAGAATATTCCCCTGTCTTCTTGCAGGTAGACCAGCTACTCCAAAGACTATCTCCAGATCCTATCAAACCGAATGAGACTAGTTTGTGAAACTAAACAGACCAGACTTATCCTGTCCATTCCAAGCCACACCAGAAGGCCTGTTTAAGTTTCATATCCAGGTACACTCTTAGCCCGAGAGCCTAAATTATGATCATTATAGATGATATGATCATTATAGATCTGTCTGTCATTATAGATCTGTCTGTGTTCTGTGATTAGTCCTATCAAAACATGGAACGTGAAAATTGTCTATTCATGTTAAGCGCACAATGTGATTATGCTTCATGTTTGACCCAGATTGCCCCAGAGTTTTGGTGTGTTTCTCTGGAAACTGCATAGTCACGCCCCCCCCCAACCTCGCCTTACTGCAGTGGTCGCTAACCCTTTTGACTTGAAGTGGTTAATACTGTAGCTTGCTACCCTGGCCTGTATCTGTGTAGTGTGTACAGGAGAGGTTGTGAGCTATCAGCTTTGATCAAGTCAATTTCTGCTACACAAATACAGTCTGACCAAGATAATGAGTAGCACAAAAAGCACCTTTACATTCAGGATAAATAGTTGTTAAATGTGTACATTGGAATTGATTGCCTCGGTCTGTGTAGGCAATCTGCTTCTAAATGTTTTCTAATAACAGAGGATGTCCTCTAGTGTCCAAGGTTTGGGAGCTGCATCAAAGTATTTCTCTCCCCCCCCCCCCAGGTGCTTAAAACATTTTTTTTACAATGATGTTAAATTGCCATCATGCTACTAAGTCTCTGTGTGTTTGTGTGCGCGCGCATGCTTGTGTGTGTGTGTGTGTGTGCGTACGCGCATGCGTGTGTCCCTGCAGTCGAGGGCTCTAGAGTGGATGGAAGGAGATGATTTTAACACAGAGGCTGTGATGAACATCTGCGGTGAGTGGTTCTTCATAAGTCCTTCCCTACTGTGTAATGACCTTTTCACTTCCAAATGTTTTTCTATGCTTATTTAATTAAACCGAAAACATATATTCTACTAATAGAAGTATGACGGTGAAATATTTCAGCAAAAACAATCTTTTTTTTAGATTGTTCAAGTCAACAATAGCTGGGTTTACATGGACACTTTTTTTGTCGTTTCGGGTTACCTGTTTACAGCGGATGTTACCTGTTTACAGGGGATGTCACCTAATCGGGTCCGATGTTTTCATGCGCCATCGCAACTTATCGGAATTGATGTTAAACATGCACACACCATCAAGCTCCTAATGTAACGTGTCCCGCTAGCATATAACTTAAATAGCTTCTAGTTGTAGGTACGTCAGAGAGTGAGGCTATTCGTGTGACTGGTGGAGAAATGTACGGCTCCAGATGTCAGAGAAGCATAGAGAAATGCGAACACACAGAGAGACTCGCACACACTGGCCTTGGCTACCTTAGCAGAGTATTGGCTACACCAGACACTGCTCCACGTCCCCCAGCTCTGCCAGCGGGCGCACGCACTATAGCCAACACCCGCCAATAGAGCTCTGTGCGATCTCTTTTTATCATCAAGTCACTTTTGGGCACAACACCTGTCCTAACATCCATTCACTGATTTGCGTGCGTCACAGTTAATTTTTCATTG
This sequence comes from Forbesichthys papilliferus, assembly GCA_025399855.1. Classification (NCBI taxonomy): domain Eukaryota; kingdom Metazoa; phylum Chordata; class Actinopteri; order Percopsiformes; family Amblyopsidae; genus Forbesichthys; species Forbesichthys papilliferus. The sequence goes on along the minus strand of JAODOY010048821.1, from coordinate 2,702 downwards.
TACAGTGGCTGTGCAGAAAAGCTTACCACCACGCAAAACGTAATATAAGGGGATAACATGTCAAATCGTAATTTAAGGGGGATAAAATGAATCCCGCAATACATTTTGCGTCGCAGATGATCTGATGGCAGACCAGAGGATGGACATCTCGTCTACAATGACTGACTTCATGTCTCCCAGCTCCACCGACCTCATCTCCAGTTCTATCAGCACTCCTGGCATGGACTACACCCGCAAGAGGAAGGGCAGCACCTCTGACTACCAGTACGTGCACATGCACTCATACGTACTGACACATTACTGTTGGTTACCAAGGGTACCGGCGTCTTCACAATAATACACTAGTCTATATACTAATGGTTCTCCAACTGTGGGTTATAGGTGTAGCAAGCTGGTTCTTACCTACAGTACAGTGTTTCTTACGGGTCCAAGTTCTCTCTAATTTGCTCTGCCTCATTACAATAACTTTGTAATGAAGGGGTTCCAAATCGATAAGGCAAGCAGAACTAATCATAGTTTAAACAAGCACGCCACTCATACCAGGCTACTTGAGGGTGTGTCTTGTAGGGGTCCTGGCTCTAACAGTTTGAGAACCACACTGTGTGCATGCTTTCTGTTCGGTCTTTGTGTACACCTTGCCCTGGACTATTTAACTCCATCCGTGCTTGATAAGAAGGTTATTAACGCATTGTTTTTCCTCATAGAATCGATGGCTTCTCATTTGAGTAAGTGCAAACATGACTTGGTTAGACTTAATAGCCAAGTTAATTCTAATCAGAACGTAGTCAAGATAGTTGACTGAATGTGAATGTTTGTACAGCAAGACAATACATACAATGTGTGACTGTGTGTATATAATTGAAAATAACTTTTTTTTTTATTATTCTCAAACATTGTACTAGTGTAGATTGTAGCTGTGATGATAATTGACCATTTCTTCCCCATAGGGACACAGACCCAGACAAGGATAAACTAGGAGGGTAAGAACCCCTTGCTGTGACACTATATAAATGATTAAGTTTGTTTTCTTCAGCAGCGTAAATCAGTGCTTTTAGACACAGGCCCCCAAAAGGGTGTGTATCTTATGTTTTTTATTGCAAGCAATCACTTCAGAGAGGGAGGGGGGAGAGAGCTTTTGTAAAATCTTCTTGTTATTTGTCATTTCAGTGACCAACAAGGCCGGATAAAGAATGCCAGGTACTCTTGTCATTTATAGATCAGTTAGTATTTCATTGCTTTTTTTCTTTTCTTTTCTTGGCAGTTTGCAGACTGAACTGTGATGCTTTATTATATTGGCCAAACACGAGCATAATATACATGCTACACTTGGTATACACTCACTAAGTAGTTAGCTACTAGTTATTAGTTGCAGTTGTTTGCTAATGCACTGTGTTTTCCTCTTGACTGTCCACAGAGAGGCCCACAGCCAGATTGAGAAGCGACGACGGGACAAGATGAACAGCTTTATTGACGAACTGGCGTCGCTGGTACCCACCTGTAACGCGATGTCCCGCAAACTGGACAAGCTGACTGTCCTACGTATGGCTGTGCAGCACATGAAGACGCTGAGAGGTGAGGAGCAGCAAGGACAAACGTCTACATACGGTATAAGATGGCGGTTGCTGCTAGCTTACCCCTCTTGGGGAGTTGTATTTAACGTTAACATCATTTGTTTTAGGCCTCTTGTTACAGCTTCTAGCATGCTTGTTGTAGTTGGCGTCTGCATTCTGTCGGCGTAATGTGGTAACCGGACAATACTCTGATGGTTGTTTCCGTACTCTATTCAGGTGCCGCTAACCCGTACACCGAGGCTAACTACAAGCCCTCGTTTCTCTCAGATGACGAACTAAAGCACTTGATACTACGCGTGAGTTCAGCCCTCAGCATTTACTGCGGTGTACGGTTGTACAACGTTGCTTTTGATTGTAATGTGCTTTTCTAGAAGGCAAATTAATTTCAGGGTGAAAAGGGCATCTGCAATATGTTTGGTGGTCGTATCCATCCCCACGATTGAGCATGATGCCTAATCCTAATTCCTAATGTTTGCAAATGGTCTGTCTGCATTGTGTTGTGACAATGTAACCTACGGTATCTGCTCTAGATCTGAACAGGTCAACTAGGACACAGCAGAAAATCTGAGGCGAAGGTTGTGCTCCATGTAACTATACACGCCTTTGTGATAAATCTAGGCTGCCGATGGCTTCCTGTTTGTCGTTGGGTGTGACCGTGGGAAGATACTCTTTGTGTCGGAGTCTGTCTACAAGATCCTCAATTATAGCCAGGTATGTTAAACACTTCATGACTTCGCTTACATGGCTACTGTGTGAAATTTGCAAGACATGCTAGCTCTCTTAGATGTTATTCTGCTAAAGCCTTTTAAATTGTGATAGGCAACACATACAAGCATTCAGAGCCTTGGGCAAAAATGTGTTTTATCATTTTGATATTCTTAATCTTATTTATATATTATACAGTAACTATTAAATGCACTGTTTTGGGGAAAAAACTTAAACAAATATATATATATATATATGTATGTATGTATGTATGTATGTGTATATTGTGTATATATATGTATGTATGTATGTATGTATATATATGTATGTATGTATGTATGTATGTATGTATATATATATATATATATATATATATATATGTATGTATGTATGTATGTATGTATGTATGTATGTATGTATGTATGT
>JAODOY010048810.1:209-11452 GCA_025399855.1 Forbesichthys papilliferus | reverse complement strand
GATAAACACAAACACACAACAGCTTTGTATTCACAACCACATAGGTACAACCACACTGAAACTACACAAACACGCAACAGCTTTGTATTCACAAAACATACGTACAACCACACTGAAACAATACGAATACAACAAACAAATTGTTCTTATTTAATCTAGTGCTTCATTTGAACCTGTCTGTGTGTGAAGTATAAATTTGTGATGAAATGTGTAGCCTACGCACCAGATATATAGATATATGTGAAACAAGTTTAAGAATATTGCCCTTTCTGCACAAATCTGTTGCTGTGTATTTAGCACAGTCCTAGTCTGAAATTGAGTCAAGATTTAAGTCTAACTATTACTATGTTGTCACATGAAGCTTGGCAGAGACAGTACAACTTGGTCCTTAAGTATCAAATACTCTCTCTGAGCATTTTAGAAAGAAATTGAAAAGATTAGAATTCAGAGTAAAGCATTATACACTGTGCATCGTGCGTGTGTGTGTGTGTGTGTGTGTGTGTGTGTGCATGCATGCATGCTGACCAGATCGGGAGCGTTCCCTGGGAGCGTAGGGAAAGTCTAAGGCCTTGGCGGCGTACAGCGACAGCAGCTGATCGATGTCCTCCATGCTGAGGCATGCAGCGTCCTGGGCCACCAGCAGGGTCTTCAGAGTCCGCACCGCTACACCGGCCCACTCCACCTTCAGGTTCATCAGCAGCTGCTCCAGCATCAACAGGGGCTCTGGCAGCAAGGGGAAGTACTCCTGCCTGGCCTCTAGGGGCAGAGTGAGCAGCACCTGGCGAGGCAAACATAGCGTGTGCATATCTAACTAGTGTACAATCAGTGACGCATCTTAGAGTGGAAGGCATCGGTTACCAGTCAACAAGACAAAGCCAGCAATGTGCTGCCTAGTGCCCAGGAATATGTCATATGATCAAAGTGGACAAAAGGGCCAGAATATGGGGGGCTAAAGGGATTTAAAAATAAAAACATGCCCAATATAACCAACGCACCCAAGAGTGACACTTCCTGATCACACAGTGTACTGTCCATATACTTAAATAACAGAACAAGAAACAACATGAAATAATACAGGATGCATTCATATGACTAGTGGATACTATTAATGTAATAACAATTAAACATTGAAATAAAGAGAAAATAAAAGCACAATGATTCTATGACATTACTAGTGATATATAGTCATGTTGTGTAGCAGCAGCCAGTGAGAACAAGAGCTTCTCCACCTTGGAGCCCAGGTGCAGGGCATGGATGTGGTGTCTCCGGGCAGGGGACAGCTTGCTCTGGAAGTGCAGAGTGACGTAGTCGGCCAGGAAGTGGCAGGCTGCAAACCCAGGGCGGCGGTCCAGAGCGTGTTCGCACACCTCCAGGCTGTCATCCAGACCCTCCAGCATCTGCAGTAAACACACAGCACAGTTCTTAACTCACGTCATGTAACACCATTGGATCAACAGTTTATTAAAGGGTAACGAGACCCCCCACAAATGTCCTGTGACCCCTCAGTCTTCCCCACCCATAGTAGGAGAAGCAATGCTGTACACATAAGCATACTCATAACTGACTAACTTACTAAATGTATTGCATTTCTACAATGTGTTAGTACTTAATAGCAGCACAATGTGATACATTCCATTTAAAGTATAATTGCTCATTCTTGTTGCCATATAGACACCTATTGTAACTGTCCTGGAGGGGTGGAGTCCTCCCTCTAAAGGCCCTTCCCAAGGTTTCTACACTTTCCCCCCCCATAGTGTTTTTAATGGAAGTTTAACCTTGCCCGGGGGGAGGAGCAGGTTAAGGGGGTGTTGTGTTTCCATGTGAAATGTGGGCTGTAAAGCCCTTTGACTGTAATGTGATGAAGGGCTATAGACAGACTACTAGACCGCTTCCAGAAGCAATGCAGTAGCCAGCGTAGCCCGTGGCATGTGTCTGACCTGGAAGGCCTCCTCCATCTCCCCCTGCTCCAGCAGGTGAAGCAGGTGTTCCGTTTGTAGCTGGAGCTGCAGCTGTTCAGACACAGGATAGAGCGCCACCCACTGGGCACACAGGGAAAACTCCTACAACACACACACACACACACATATACAGTATATATCCAGTATATGAAGACATTAACCTGGTTCCAGACCAGTGAATACCTGCCCGCTTTATAGGCTCTAAACAGTAAATGCGCACACGCATGCACACACACGTTATGAACAAAGAACAAAGGAGCTGGGATTTCAACACACACAGAGGGAGTGTGATGTCATCCTCAGGATGTTATTACTGCACCATATCTTTACATGCAGTGTGTTGAGTGCTGCTGTATTCATGGTTAGCATATCATACAGCACCTTTTCTTTACATAACGCACTTGTCAACATTGGCCACCACTCTTACAATGGAATCAAAACAAATGTAAAAATCTAACCATGCATAGTGTGGATGAAGGGTGAATGTGCAAATGTTTGCTAAAACAGCCCAAAGAGTGGCTGGATTAGTTCGAGACAAAGGATTTATCCTCCCACATAAAAGAACAGAGCATTCTCTCTCTCTCTCTGCAGCTGGCCCTGTATTGTGGATGTACTGTAAACGCCTGGTACGGACGAATACAAGGGCGGTAGAGAGGCCCAAGTCAATGTAGCTGCATGTAACGTAATGTAATGTAATGTATTCCATTCATGGCACACTGTAGCCATCACCACTAGACACGTGGGCAGCCTACCCTTGCCTCCAGCATCAAAGAGAACATGGACTCAGAGTTGATCTTCGACTCATTCCTCAGTTCTTGCCACGTTGCCCACGGCAACGGAGGTTGTAAGTTCAACATCTGAGAAGGAATGTGGTAAGTAGCAACATGTCACAAGCAATTCCCAGGAATGTACTGTAATAATGTGAGCCGGTTCCCCCTCAACGGTTGCGACATGTCACTTACAGTACGTACGCCAGTAAGAAGGAACCGGCACAAACTGAACTGGAATAGACTGCAATGTCTAAGGTGAAGCATGTCAGGGAACAATATGATGTCAGCAAGAACAACATTATTTTCCCTGGGTTTATACTCAGTAAATACTACTACATGTCAGTGCGTCCTATAGTATTTGACCAGTGTTACTATTCAATGTTATGTTGATAAGACTACATAATGGGTAAATAAATGAGCAGTCATTTAGAATGGATTTTTCCATTCCAAGTCCGAAAAGATAGTTTAGGAAATATATTTAGTGTTTTAGTAACATTTTAGATGGTTTTATTTATTTTTTATGTATAATGATCAACCTGCCTCACTAAGCTACGTAAGGTAACAGGCTGTTAGGACCCACCCAGCGGTAGATGTCCAGCTCCTTCTTCTGCAGCTCCAGGCTGGCCCTCAGAGAGTCCTCCAGCAGGCCAGGCTGGTCCAGGCAAAAGTCCAGCAGATCCACACAGGCAGGCAGGGGCCAGCGCTCCAGGGCCTGGAGAGCCACACGCGCTCGCAGGCTGGGGTCCTGCACCCGAAACAGATGGCCCACACCTTCCCCTGCATCTGGACACGCACATCCCGTTGGAGAGAGGACTCACGACTTATAATGCTGTCACTCTTAGAAGTTATTTTATGTTATTAATATGAGTACAGTGCAATCCTGCTTAATACAACTAAAATATACAAATATGTACAAGTACAAATTATAATAAATTGAATTGTACAAATTGTACCATGGATTATAATTAATTAATTCATTAATATACAGTATATACATGAATAGTGTGCGTGTGTGTGTGTGTGTGTGTGTGCGCGCGTGTGCGTGCGTGTGCGTGCGTGTGCGTGCGTGTGCATGCTAACAGTATCATTCCATACTGAGACCCACAACAACAATAACACATTTCTTGCTGACATCTGATCGGGGCCCTAAATGTCATCACGCATGTCATGTATTGGTCTGGGTGTGTTGCCAGTGACTCATCCAGACTACACCAAGCGACAACATGGTTCACCTTCCAGGGCAGCACATGCCAGCAGCCGGTCCCTCAGCGCCCCCTCCTGGCTGCAGCCCTGGCCATACAGCTCCAGCAGTGAGAGCGCCCGGCCCAGGTCCCTGCTCACCAGTGCCTGCTGGAAGGCCCGTGCGGCCGCGGCCCGGGCCGCCTGGCTCTGAGGGCCGCAGAGCAGCAGGCTCGCCAGTGGCTTCCCACACAGGGCGGCGCCCAGGCCCCCCGCGGAGCCCTCCTCCCCTGGGCCGCCCAGCACGGGCGCTGCCATGGCCTCCAGGTGGGCCCAGAGGACGGGGAAGCCCTTCAGCAGGGCGTCTGCCTCGCGTGCCGCCTGCTCCCCGTCCAGCAGGGCGTCTCTGCGGCCGCTGCGGAAGTAGCCCGACCAGCCGGACGGCTGGGAGCGGGGCGGCTCTCCCCGGCAGCCGCTCAGGCACGCCAGCAGGGCCAGCAGGGGGCAGCGCGACTTGAGGAAGGACAGGGCCGACGCCGTGAGCAGGAAGGAACTGGAGGGGGAACAGGGGGAGGAGGAGGAGGCGGGAGGAGAGGTGGAGAGGCTGCTGGAGGAAGAGGAGGCTACGGCCTCCACCGAGGCGTCCGACGACTCAGAGGTGGACCCGGCAGACGGGGCCTGTGTCCCGCCCGGGGGAGCCGTGTGACCCTGGGCCCCGCCCGGGGAAGCCATGTGCTCCTGGGCCAGCTGCAGGAACAGGGAGGTGATGCTGCCTTCCCCCCCTGGGCGGGTCTCCCCGGCAGGCCTGCAGCTCCACAGGGGCAGAGGGTCGCAGCAGCGCTGGATGATGACCTGCTGCACACTGAGGCCGACGCCCTCCTGCTGCAGCAGGGACAGAAGCCTGCAGGGACATGGAGGAGGTCGCGTCACACACATATACAGGTTCACAAGCTTGTAGGGTGTGCTCAAGCTGCAAGATCATGTGCAACCTAAATTAAAGGTGGAGTCCGTCAATCTGGAGAAAGATATTTTAACTCAATCAATCCAAAGAAAAATACCATAGGGTGCTTCCTCAGAAGGTCCTCCCCCCACATTGGACACACATTGCCAAGGCAGGAATAGGGTTATGTGGTGCTGCCTGCAATGTGTTCCCATTTACAAAGCCAGGGCTGTGAACAAACACTGGATTCTTTTTTCAGCACACACACACACACACACAGAACAGGCAGCTAGTGGACCATGAGAAGATATTCACTGAATCTGACACGGTGTATTACCTTACATTCACTGACTACCTTTAATGCATAATACTTGCATTACCATGTACCGCATACAACAAGCGATGTTGATTTAATGTGAACTACATGTGAATGTCTTGCAAAGTAATGTACATATAAAGCATAAAAAGGCATTTAAATTAAAAAAGAACAGAAGAAAATATTTTTAAATATATTTAAATAAATGTAAATTCTAAAAGGTTTGGCAGCATAGCATATGTGCAGGGTTTAAATGCAGCAGTAGGCAATGAAGAACAAACATTTGAACAAACGTATGTAGTCAGCAACATGATCTAATCAGAAAATCGGGGTTGAAAAGGTATGTAGACAGCAACAAGCTGAACTACATGTGAGATCTGATAGTCTCATGGCTGAATGAATACAGTAGCAGGATTCATATAGTATGGATATTAATGACCATACATGTAAAGTTAAGTTGTTATTGCTGTTAAGTTACTATTGTATGCATTTGCTTGATACATGTATTTGTGTTATCAAGCAAATTCCTTCATTGCTATAAATATAACATATATGGCGTTCAAATCCATGTTAGAAGTCAATAAGATGGTATTTTACTGTGGTTGTACCTGTCAGGAGAAACCTGTCTGTCAAACAGCAGGTGGGAGAGGAGCTGGGATGGAGACTGGAGTAGCACCAGCAGTGGGTTCCCCAGCTTCACTTCACTGGCCTGGTCTGAGAGGAGCAGAGAGGAGAGGCACTCTCAACCACATTCCCACAGACCATAACACACAGGTTCTTTAGGAACATGGGATAACTTTGTACCGGCAAAGTGCGCTATAGGCCTACCCTCTGAGCTGAGGCTGCGCACAATCACAGAGGCCAGGGTGTTGACATAGTCCAGGAGGCAGCGCATGTAGTCTGGCCTGGCCACAGCCACCACGCCCTGCTCAAAGGAGCACAGCTGGTCCATACAGCGGAGCAACTGCTTCATGCTGGAGCGTACAGGGTGGCTGTCCAGCTCTGACTGCTTCAGGCTGGCCTGCTCCACCAGGGCTGTTAGCAGGGCATTACCGGAGCAGCTCTCTGTGAGACACAGGTAGCGCAGCATGATAGCACCACAATACGTACAATGGAAAACTAAGGGACTAGAGAAATACCATAGGTATAGTGAACGCAATTTACAAGCATGCTAAATGCATGGTGAGAACCACTGGTCAGGTTACAGGATAGTAATGACAACAACAACACATACAGATGTGGCCAAAAGTATAGACACCTGTACACTTTATTCAAATAATGCACCATTCAACCTGAGGTGTTGAAATTAAAAGATCTTTGTCAGTCGCACATGCAAGTATTTAGTGGAACAAACTTAATCATACTAAATTGGGAACAGTGCTCTCAGGAACATCACAGAGACAGTCTTGTAGCATTTAAGCTGATTCACCTTGGCTATTACCTTCTTAATATTCTCTTAATAAGTATTACAGGTGTCTTCAATCTTATAATTACTGAGCCAGTATGAATGCAGAAAGGTAATCACTGCTGTTTTGTATCAGTGTGTATCACTGAATGTGGAACAGAGAAGGTTGCACAGAGTTGTCTGAGGAGTTTAGAAGGTAATAGCCAAACCAGGCCAATATTAAGATGAACATGTCATACACAGTCCTTCTAGAAAAAGATATCTGTGACTAAAGTAGAGCTTTAATCATGATATATATATATATATATGTTTATATAAGCTTTGAAAAAGAGCACTATCTACCACAAGACATGTGGCATGAGAGACTGTGAGATTTGGGAGTGGTTTTGCAGTCTGTGGCACTAGGTGCCTTGAATCTGTGCAGGGCATGATCAAATGAGAAAACCTGGCATTGGTCCACCAGCAAGACAATGACCAGAGAAATATGCATCAAAATGCATATTGCAGTGGGGGAAAGTAATCAGTGAACTGATCCTTTTGTGTCCATACCAAACCATAGCCCTCCCCTTATTGCAGTGTGTTCACAGTTCAGAGATGAGGGCAAAGCTCTGGCCTCTAACGCGATGGTGGAGTGGACCTTTACATGTGCTCTGACCTGTGTTCTCCATGGCCGCGTTGAGCACGTGCAGCGTGTGCTCCAGCCGCTGGTCAAGCAGGAGGCGCGAGGCGATGCTCTCTTCAGTCAGGGTTGTGTGGGAGGACAGCAGCACCTCCTGCAGACTGCAGCCAAATGGGCTGGCCAACACATGGTCCTCACCAACGCCTTCTGTACACAGGACCAGTAATGCTGCTTTCACCACAATAAGCACAGCTGAGTCAGCAGGAAGAACATAAGTAAGATGAAGGTAACAATAAGGACAATGCATCTAGCTACATCAGGTGCAGATATTCTACGCTAAATCAATAGAAGTAAGCCTCCATGCTGCAAAAAAACTAATCAGTTACAGTCCTACTGCAGGCACTGCTATAAACCATATTTCATCCTTCACATGCATGTGCAGTGCTCTTACATACACATGAAGTGCTTACCTATAGTATTGATAACCAGCTAAACATACACTAGTGAAAATGTTAAATGCTGCTGATGGAATGTGTGACATCACTTCAACCATGTTCACCCCATGTGATCCCATCAATGATTAGCTAGCTAGCTATGGCTGTAGTGCTTATGGATAAAAGAACACAACAGACGGACATAAATAAAGATGGCTCTAATATATTCTGTGGCGTTAGAACGAGTTCAGAATGTCTTTCTACTGCGGTCAAACCAAGTTGATATAGCTAAGCCTATGCCTGCCACCTAACCTAATGTGCTACTACATGTAATTGTTATGGCAGTTGCCTTGGCAACACCTCTCCTCACCTGTCCTGACAGGGCCTTGGTTGGAGGCTGAATGGTTGAGGATGTTGCTGAAGCGCTGCAGCACCAGGGGAAAGCCACTGATCTCAGATCGGGTGACTTTGGGGTCAACCTCCAGCCCTGTGACATTAACACAGCCATTAGACAGAAAGAAAATATGATAAAGCTCATGTTTAATAACACTGGGCCAGTCCCCCCCAAAAAGCTTTATTCTGGTCAGGTGACAGCCACGCCTAAAGGAGTAATGTTATGCATACGTTTATGGGATTATGTATTTTATAAATATTAGCATGAAAACTAAAACAGACCATATATCCTGTGGTTTGTCTTAAACATAATATGTGTGGTGCAAACAGCACCAGTAATGTGATACTGTTGTTGCATTTATCTCTGGAAATGTAAAGATAATCTTGGGAGGTGGGATGTAAGACATGTATTCTCTATTAAGTCTCCTATGTCCTGTGGGAAGTATACAGAGCTTATAGGTTTTACATATTGATAGAATACTGCACTGCATATTGAGTTTTTACTCAAAGGCCACCAATAAGACCATGCACAACCGCTTATCTCGCTATTTCTTATTGCAACTATGCAGAAATTTCCTGGAGCCAACACAGAGTGCCTTGTCACAAAGAGCTACTCAACTCTCTGGTGAGTAGTGTGTTTGCTATGAAGACAATAGTTATGTAGTAATTCAGTTCAGCTGTTCTACTTGATTAACTGTGCATCATTTGGGCAATACAACTACTGTATGCTGTTCATGGATCTGTGTCATTGCCAGTAATGACTGCGTCTCATACTAGTGGAAAACAAAGGGCCCACTACACCCACCCCAGACCCACCCCGAGCCTCCAGGCTACTGTTGAGCCTTCGCTCTGCGACGTCCAGCAGCTGTCTGGAGGTCTTCCATAAGTGGCAGTGGCAGCAGGCCAGGTCAAAGGCAGCCATGGCGCTGGGGCTGGCCTCCTCCAGCAGAGTGACCAGGAGGCTAGAGGGGTCCGCCGTGCAGCGGCTCAGCCAGTAGCCCTCCTCCAGGCAGGGCACGGGGTGGCCGGGGGTGCTCACCAGTCTTTCTGCTATGTCTGAGATGGAGTAGAAGGCCATGCCTGCATGCACACACACACAGACCACTTATTAAAGTATACATACATGACCTTGTCTGCCCCTAGGTGTCACACTAAGCACCAGCATCTCACATCAAAACGAAGGTTACGTGTATATATGGGGCTATATACATTTCAGATGCCAGAGCTAGGCAGTCACAGGGATTCAAGAAGTCTTTAGTACCGAGACAGAGGGCACAGGTCACCTAGGGGTAACCTTATCAACACTGTGCATGTATACTTGATAGAGATGCAGGTGCTTAACACACCCCCTCTAGTGCTAAGCAGAAACCAAATGAAACAAATGCTTTGTGGGCCACACACACACACACACATACACATGCATGCACACGCACACTAACATGCACGCTAGCCAAACTAGCTATGAAAACAAAGCAGAACAGAGGAGTTGAGATTCCAACACAGACAGAGAGGGCGTGTGATGTCATCCTCTGGATGTAATTACTGCACCATATCTTTACATAGAACATATGCCCAATCACAATGTCCGCCCTAAGCCTTCAAGCCCTGTACCTTCACACACTTTAGTGACGTCACCGAAGTGATCGAGTGTCCGACGCAAGGGCTGAAAATGCTATACATAGCAATAGGAGGACAGCACAATGTGACGTGACGAATGGCAAAACATGTTAAGGGGCTATAACCGCTCATTTTGTGTCCAAGCATTTTACTTAGACTAGTTTATTGACATAGTTTTTTGTAAATAATACATTTATTATTTTTGTGAAAACAGCATAATTACGTAGAAATATACATATATGTTTGATGAATAATCTAATTAAAGTGTGCAAAATAATTGCGTAGCGTTAATTTCGGAGGACGCGCACAAACTACGCTCTAAAGAAATGCAGGATACGCGCCCGATACGTCTGGTAGCCATCTTGCGTATGCCTAATTTAAAGCAGGTATATCACGGGCTTTAGGGCACAATTACCCACAGTTCATTTGTTGTGAGGTGATGCAGAAAGCCAGTGTTATGTCCCTACTGGTTTCCAAGCTAAAGGGTTCTTTCTCGTACATGAGGTGTGCGCTAATTTTTTCATTCATTCTTCATTTCTACATTTGCAAATAGGCATATTGATGGGTATTACATTATAGCTCTCTACAACTCATAGAACTATTTATAAATACGTTTGAGTTTGATTCAAGCTGGATTCTAAATGACTATTTCAGGAGAGAAAATAAATCACAAAGCAGGCGACGTATCCACTAAGCCATGGGAGAGTGCTGTATATAAATTTGTCTAATCTAATATAAATCAAGTACATCATTATTGCTGTACATTTTTTGCTAGTTAGTTGTTACCTTTTCAGCAAGAATGCCACATAACGTTTATCCAAACAATTTATAAGGCTTCCATAACAAAATTGCAATGAAACCGCTAGGGCTCGCTGTTCATGTCCCGCAGAAGTAGTCTATGGGCTTTGAGACAGTCCTAACCCTAAGGATTTAGCAGGAACGCGCACCAAAGTCTGTGAGCCTGAGTACTCATGGTTAACATATCATATAGCATCTCACAGCCAGTGCTCTATAGCGGCCTGTACGGCAGGCCAGCATTAGCAGCAGAGCACACAGAGCCTGTCTCACCAGCGGCAGCAGCACTTCCTATGGCCTGCAGGGTGGAGCGCCCCCTGCTGCCCAGACGGCTCCTCCCAGGCCCGGGAACAGCCATGGCCCCCAGGCCCTCTGAGGAGGACGAGGACGAGGACAGGGGCTGGCTCTCCATCTTGTGCTCCACCTGAGCCAGCTCCTTCAGCACCTCCTCATAGAGCTCCATGAACAGCAGCTCTCCACAGCAAGGAGAAGCATCCAGGCCAAACATCTGATTCACCTGCACAGAAGTAAAACTACGTTAAAATCCAGTATATTATTATTATTATTATTATTATTATTATTAAGATTAAGATTTCAACCATCTTCTCAGTTGTTTATGTTACCCCCCATGGTAAGGAACCCCTTGCTCAAGACCACCATGAGAACCAGTGTTCTAACCTGGTGTGACCCTATAGAGCCAGTGTTCTGACCTGGTGTGACCCTATAGAGCCAGTGTGGTGACCTGGTGTGACCCTATAGAGCCAGTGTTCTGACCTGGTGTGACCCTATAGAGCCAGTGTGGTGACCTGGTGTGACC
>JAODOY010048800.1:0-18982 GCA_025399855.1 Forbesichthys papilliferus | reverse complement strand
TGTGAAGCACTTTGTGTTACATGAATTTGTATGAAAAGTGCTATATAAATAAAGATTGATTGATTGATTGATTGAAAAACTGGATGCAAATAAATCATCATGTGGTTCAACCATGCATGATGAAGAAATTAAATAGCTATTTTGAATGTAGGAACTTGGGAGAGCAGGACATGTATTTTTTTTAATTACAGTTCCATATACTGTATGTTTACACTACAGGGCTTCAGTTGATTGCTAGAACTGCTGTCATGACAATATTTTCTAAATCTCATTATTGCATTAAATGTGAAGTCAGCAATTGTAAGCTAAAAGATAACACTGTATTTAGAGTTTTTGTTTTAATTCTGCGAATATTTCCTCATGGTCTACTAGCTGCCTGTTCTAAACAATAATGTGGTGTTCCTACAAATCCCTGTAAATCAGAACACAAAAAAGTACACCCACACAACACTATCCAGCCTTGGCTGTTCATGTTCAATTTGAGGGACAGGGCTTTTGATCTGGCATTGAAGGGAGAGATGTTTTTGTTTAGATAGATCAAATCAACAAATTCTTGACTCCACCTCTTTCTTATGGCCGATTGGTCTACTGTGTGAATGAAGCTATATTTTATAGAGATAAGGAAAATATAATAGAAAATGTATTCTAAATTCAAGCTTGTTTTTTTAATTTAATGAATCCATAGCAATGTTTTCTTGCTTAAAATTGTAAGCTACCGTATTCAGTTTAAATTCCTGTCCTGATTAATTAAGGTCATGAGGCATTCACAGACGAAGCATTTTTTTACAACTGACCTATAAAAAAAAGACAACTGCCAACATATTGCCCAGGAAGCAGCAGAGTTCGCTTTTTCCACCTCCATTTTCATATAGTAGCAATGTAATTGAGATTAAATGTTCAGATTATAAATTATATATGTCTACTTTAAATTAGCCTACAGCTCACATGCATTCCTAAGTATTTTGTTCTGTAACACAAACATAATGACGAGGGAATTTCCCAGAATGTCAACCCAAATATCAGCACGCTGGCCAGCGCAGTGGACACTCCGACCGAACTGTGTAGATGATTGCTTTCATTCTGGGGCATGCAATCATTGCCCTGTAAATCCATGTCCCCCTGCAAACACTTTTGCTTAATTGAAAAACGCCATGAATCAACTTCGTGCAGTACAAAGACTTTTAAATATTTGTATTATTAAATAAAAAAACAATTACATTTTACGCTTGTCCTATCGTCTATGACTCAGAGATAATCCACTCACTTCGAATGAGAGTTAGAACGCGGATGATCTCAGACAGCGCTTTATAATCAATGTTTTCAACTTTTCAAATGACTAGACTAATATATTAGTGCTAGGTTCTATTAAAAATGTATTCGTTTCTTGTGTGGCAGATGTGGTAATTTACTGAAACAACAAACTATTTCAATGTGTGGAAATGGCCCCCACTTGTGTCCAGTGTTTATTATTGCAACTAGTCTGGACCATAGCCTAATGGTAGCCTAATATAATCTACTGTTTTATAGGCCCATGCATAGGCCTATAGTGAAAATACATAGTTTATAAGAAATAATAATGTGATTCTCTGGTTGATTTAAAGTGAACAGTTGTCTGTTAATAGATGGCTACATTCCCCTTGGCATGTTGAAATAGTCTGTTCAATGGCACACATGGAACAAACTTGGACTTTGATATCTTAATTGTAGTTGTGTTGGCTTACATGCCTGCCCCCTCCCTTCCCTGTGAGAAAAGTAACAGCTTGTCAATATAGTAGGCTTCCATTGCCCCACACATAGCCTAAAATAGCTTAATAATAGATAGGCCATTGCCAACAATGTTAAAGTGTTGTCATATTTCTGTAGGCCTACTGAAAATCGTGCTTAGCCTTGGTAATGATCAGGTAATTGCCCATGCGCGCACACGCACACAAACACACACGTGTAATTGAAAAGTCAAAGTAAACTTGCTATGGCATTCAGTGCTATATAGCCTATAAGCAAATACTAATATCAAAGGATACACCACCACTACACACACACACACACACACACACACACACACACACATACACATACGCACGCACACACAGAGATAAACTAGCTTCCATGAGAGTAAGAATAAGCTTGTTTATCTTTACCATTGTTTTCTGTATGATGCTGAGGTTACATAAAACCCTACAGTCTAAACCGATAAACATACAATGTGAAGTATGAACGTTGTTGGCGTTCTGTTTGGATTAAACTTTGATGACCCAGTGGAGACGTTCCAGATATCTACCCTTTCAGCAGAATTAACCATGGGATGTATAGCTTTCATGTTCCTGTAGGCTATTTTAGATTCTTTGTTGAAATAGGCCTTGTAGAATGAACTAAAGCACAATCCTTTGTTGGATAGAGACACTATTGCAATGCTAAATGGACATCTGCAACTACATTTAGGCAACCACAGTTTATAAACAGAAAATAAACAATAGACCTACCCAGCTGTCTTCAATTAGTAAAGTATTATATACAGTCTATGGGTATTTCAGGAGAAGGATTTGAGGGCTAGAAAAATTAATACAAATCTAATTGCAATCTACTTTATTAATACGCAATTGCTTGAAACACATTTGAACACATGCCCTACGCGCAGCCGCAGGTGGTTGGAAGTTGTAACAGGTGGAGTCTGGCAGAGCCTATAAAAACGTCTACTTAGCTCTTCCCTAGACATTTATTGCTCCAGGTTTACAACACGGGAAACGACTGTTAAAAATGTGGAGCCCAATACAATTCGTCGCCTTGAGCCTTCTGTGCCTCGCTGGTAAGTGTTTTGTTTTCTTTACAATATTTCACATTGTGGTGAACTTCATAGGCGTGAATTAAATATAGTGCATGTCATTACAGTTTTGGCACAAGAGGTTCCGACGACGGTGAGCTCCGACGTCAATGAAGCGGTAAGAATCTATGTCGTTGTGGCCATTTCCTTGTGTTGTGAATGTTGTCATGTTAATGTACAGTAACAGCAGTGGCCACTCTGATTCCCAATAGCCTCATTGCGACAAGTATAATCAGCTGCCTGCTTGTACGCGTGAATATGAACCAGTTTGCGGTTCTAACGGCGAGACGTATGGCAACGAGTGCATGCTGTGTCAAGCTAAAATGTAAGTCTATCGTCCGTAGTCATGTTGTGTGCGTGTCACCTGCTGTCTGTTGTTGTAAACCTGTATGTTTTGCTTTTATTCAAACAGTGAAAAGGAAGAGAACAACGGCATTATAATCAAGACAAGAGGTGTATGCTAGAATAAGGGGCCATGTAGAAGAAAGCTGAACATTTTCTAAAGAAATAATTGAGTGTCCGGTTAGACCTGCTTAGCCAGTTTATTTATAGAAGGCAACTGGCGTTAAGATTAATTTTTATTTTTTTTAAATCAATTTTATTTTAATACAATGTTGGCAAAATAAACTTAAAATGAACTAGTCTGTGACTGTCAACACTTTAAATATTACCATGTGCAATATCACATTAATTTTTAGAAGCACAATAAAATGCTACTGAACAAATATGTGGCTGCGTTTTTCAATTAGCATTTTAAAGATAACTGGCTACTTTAACAGATCTTACAATGTAATTGTCATCGGTAGTTAGCCTGGCTATAAATGGACATTTCTAAGGCACTTAGTCTCTCAATACTGCTGTGGACCCCATGGGCACATAATATCAGTGATCTGAATATAATCTGGACTGTATGGTTTTCTCCTTAATGCTCCAGTCAGGGTTGTTGTGCGGGTGTGTGGTATTTGTATGTTTAAGTCTATACAATTTGTCCAAGCAAGGTGCCCGATTTATAGTCATGGCCGATAGGTCTTGATCACGTCTTTGATGGTCGTCCGACATATAGGGCAGCAGGCGTTTATCTGTCTCTTGAGTTTCAGTCCACAGTCATTGCACAGACACATGTGTCCACAGGTGTAGATGACTGTGTCTACCTCCTGGTCGAAGCACACAGTGCATTCCCCATTTTTCCCAGAGGGGGGCAGCTCTGAGGAAGAAAGTGTGGGAGACACTGGAGGAATGAGGGGTGAGCTTGGCGCGGTCACTGAAGGGGGAGAAAGACAGCCAAGCTTAGACATGTCGCACAAAAACTCTATTCTGTGGAAATAATCCCTCTATTATAATGCACTGTATCCAGCCGGCATTGTGATACAAAAGAAAATCTCACAAAACAGGCTCATGGGACTTAACCCAAACAAGTAAATCAACGCTGCTATGTTGTGCAAGATACTTTTTCCTTGTAAAGCAGGTCAACTGGTTTCGGCATGCATAAGAGTTGTGGTTCATGTACAAACATCCAAAACAACTGTTACGTAGGGCCTCTGAGAGCGGTAACAAGAAGACTGGTTGTGTAACCTACCTAGCGAAGATTCAGACACGGATGATGTTCTGTCGATGCTGAATGCGAGGTCAGAGTCACTATCGTCTGGGCTGCTGCTCTGAGAAATGCTTGGCGAGACGCAGGAGAGATTGGACTGCAGGGTCCCTGTGTCAAATGTACACCGTGTATCAGGATTAAAGGGGTGCTCCTCAATTGAATCTGGACTTGCCAGACTACAGCGGTATCAAATTACAATAGTGTATACTGCTATTGTGAATGACTATAGCACAATACATGTGGTTTACTGTAATACCCAAGAGCACATCATCTCCAACCAGCATACTGATTACCTCACATTCCTCTCCACTCCTACCTGTATGGCTCTCATAGGTGCTCACCCTTCTCTACCGCTTAAAATATAATGCTTGTTTTTGTTGAATTGCTTTTCAAAACATCAAAGAAGAAGGGAATGACGTTTGGAGGTATAATGCAAATGAGGAATGTACCTTAAGGCTTATGTGAAAATGTTTTTGAGCGAAAGAGTACATGTTCCACAGAGCTAAGTTGCACGTAAGTTGTACATTTTGTACCAAATTGCTGTATGATCGTAACATCAGAATTTGGTCTTGAAAGGACTAGGACATGTAGGTCAAAGCCCTAACAAATACTTTGCAAATAGTCAGAGGGTGGGCAAATAAACATTGCAGAGCAGCACATTGTGATACATAAGGCGTGACTGATATAATCTAAAGAATGTGACCCTTTTTGGCACCAATTACTTATAATTTGAGTCCCATGACCCATCCCAAGGTCAGCAGCAGTCTGGGACGAGACAAGAGTCTGTGCACAACAATAGCAACCGGAAAATACAGCATCTCATTTTACCTGCGAGGCTGCCCCTGGGAACACCGTCTAAAGGACCGGGTATATTACCAAATGCGTGGACGAGCGCTGGGATGGGCTGACATTCATCCTATCAAGACCACGTCCACGCCATGATATTTACATCATGCGCACAGTCTACCCACAGACTGATACGCCTTTACTCACCTACTATCCGGAGTCTGTGGAGTGCCCCGTGGAGGGTGAAGAAGGCCCAGAGGACCCGCGAGACGTCCGCACAGAGCAGCCGGCCCCGAGCCGCCCCGTTCACCCCATGGTGCACCTCTCCGTTGTGCAGCAGGCTGAAGCTGAGCACGTCTCCGGAGCAGGGCGTCATTGTCGGGGAGCCGCGGTGCACCACCCAGTACTCCTTGCGGTCCAGCAAGGCCTCCGGGTCCGCTGGCAGCTCCGCGGCCCGCAGGCCGGACGGGTCGCACGACGTCAGGCCGAAGAGCAGCCCCCCGGAGAAGGGCAGGCCCAGGTGGCTCGCC
This sequence comes from Forbesichthys papilliferus, assembly GCA_025399855.1. Classification (NCBI taxonomy): domain Eukaryota; kingdom Metazoa; phylum Chordata; class Actinopteri; order Percopsiformes; family Amblyopsidae; genus Forbesichthys; species Forbesichthys papilliferus. Next base: position 13,254 of record JAODOY010048800.1, on the reverse strand, counting down.
TCCACCAACAGCGTCTCCCCCGGCCGCAGAGGCCGGTCGCTGAACACCAGTGTGCGGCTGGCGTCCAGGAAGTGGATACAGGCGATTGAGCGGTCGGCGGAGAGCACCACGTCGGCGCCACGGACCGAGTGGAAGTGCAAGTCACTGTCCAGCGGGGAGAGAAGGGTGGTGGTGATGGCGGGGGGGAGCCCCCGCATCGCTCGGGGGACGCTGGAGCCCGTGGAGGCGGCTTGGGTGGGGGTGGGGTTGGTGTGGGAGGAAGAGCAGCAGGGGTTGAGCTGGAGGTGGGCCATCTTGGCTGCGGCCGCCTGGCTGCTCTCCAGCCGGTTGTTGCTGTAGTTGGCAGAGTCGTGGCTGCTCTGGGGCAGGTAGGCGCTCAGGCGCGCCGCGCTCAGGCAGCTGGACGCCACGCTCTCTGCGAAGGCACTCTCTGTGAGGGAGGGAGGGAGGGGGGAGAATGTGGACAAGCTGGTGAGGCAGTGTTTTCAGTCTGTGGACGTTTATGTCCATCCCCCACGGGGAGCCTGCGTGTTTAGAATGAATGTGCTTTTGAAACCACAGACGATGTGTAACAATATTCCTCGTGTTTTCCTGTGGGTTTCCTATGGGGACTCCGGTTTCCCTCCCACATCTATTTCTGTTAGAAGAACTTAAAAACGCATTATCACTCCATGACATGATGAATAGTCCAGAGAAGGCTGTGTTTGGGGATCACTATCACAAGGCAATGCAAGAAGAATGGGTGGTATTATATCCTGCATGGACACAGAACTACACTAATGTGCTATCCCACTGTTTATTTTTCCAAATTAGTATCAGAGGATTACTGCAGCAGCCTTGACAAAGAAAAATATCCAGAAATCCAAACTAAACCACAACAAAAATATAACATAAGCCCAGCACGCTACCAAGGCAACTGCCCTTTTTTGTGCTTATTCCATTTGCAGTGTCTGTTTACATGTTTTAAGTCACAAACTGTGTTAGTCCTATATGTTTGAGTTGTCACTTCTGTATATACTATCTTGTAGGCTATGGAGCACTAGAGCAGAGCATTTTTGGATTGCTCCATACATTACAATCTGTTATAAACACATCTGGTGCTATGGAACCCCTCTTGCCTGTATACTACCCTTTATTACTATTTCCAGGGATGCTGGAACCTCAGCTTGTGTTGGCCACTCACCAAAGCCCCATGGAATCAGCGGCCCTGACCAAACATGGCCACAGTGCCTTGTCAGACTCGGGATAAACACACAAGAGAGAGGTAGAGGGAAACATACAGGCGAAGGGGTGTGGAAATCAGGGAAACCCCGTGGGGGAAAGTGATTCAGGGGAGGTAGATGACAAAAAAGGATTGGACTGGAGCTTGGGCCTTCTCTGAGAAGGGAGGGTTATGATTGATTACATTGCCACAAAAATACTCTTGTCACTGGAAGGAGGAGGATGGGTAAGGGGGCACTCTCCACCGTCAACTCATTCTACTTTGGCTTCCATTCCTGAGGACGTTCCTGGCTCAGCTCCTCTCTGAGAGATGCGGCCAGTACTTAACACAGCCATAAATATGTTAAAACTACTAAACACCATGGCCTCAGCCACGTTGAGAATTCAGAAAACCCAAGGAGGTATTTTACGGGAATGTTAGCATAATTACAAATACTAGTGATGATTAAAAATAATACTAATAATACTACTACTAATAATATTGATGATTATAAATGATACTAATAATACTAATAATGCTACTACTAATAATATTGATGATTATAAATTATCATAAACAATGCATACAATGGCTTACCAAGTAGCATGACCTCTTGAGTTATGCCATAGATGTCTATGATGGCCCAGAGCGGGCAGCTGATGCTCAGGCCACAGTGAAAGAGGACGGGCTCTCCATCGTTGATGCTGTAGAAGACTCGCCCGTGGCGGTCGGCCCAGAAGGACAGCACGTTGTCCTTCAGGGCCAGCCTCTCGGGCAGCGCCTTGGCCCAGTAGCCGGGCCGCGTCACCAGGTCCGGGCAGGCGTACTTGGGGATGCCGGCTGAGGGCAGCTCGCTCGGGTCCAGGCTGGTGAAGCCGAAGCGCAGAGCCCCGCTCCAACCTGTGTGTACACCGCTCAGACGGAGACGCACCTGATGGGAACGCTTTTTGTCATTTGATCGCGCATGGGAAATGTATACCACTGAACGTCTGTGAACGTCTGGACTAACACCGCTGTTTCAAATAACAGCGTGGCATGATATGACACAATGCAGATACTGACACACATGTGCTTGGCATTTGTTGCCCTCTTACATCACGCCAGAGTCCAGCCAGTGGCTGTTTTTGGGTGGTGGTATACCACCTATTTGTGTGTAGGCTACTGTTGAATAATAAACACCATATTTGGTAAATGTAAAGGTTATGCCAACACAGATAAACATAACAAATAAGATGACCTTCACCCATGGCATCCCTAATAGTGACTTTATTCATTACATAGCCTAGAAACAGAAGGAACACGTGTCAACAAAGACCTAGACATGAGCAAAGCACAAACCTTCTCATAGAGGCGTACTGGTCTGTGGCTGAAGGTGATGCCGTTACAGAAGCTGTTTTTGCGCGTGGCGCGCCTCAGCTGCCCGTCCAGCCTGACGTTCTTGCCCTTGGCGTGGGGATGGAAGCGAGGGGACTCGGCACTGAGGCTGACCGGAGGAGCAGATGCTCGCCTCTCCACACCCGTCACACTGTTGGGCGTGGTGTAGTACTGCCTGCTTGCCACCGGGCGGGGATGCAGCGTTGCATCTGCAATTAGTCCATATTGCACATCAGAGTTCAATACGGCAGTAAAGGGTGGCTATAGCGTGACCATTTTACAATAGAGTGTTGTGAGTGTATTATTATATACACTGTACAAACACATTTAATATCAATGTACATTATAGGACATATGCTGTAAGTAGCAAAGGCCAGAGACTTATTTTCCCACACTGCACTGAAAGCCGTCAAAGTGTATAATATAGTTAACATTGGAGTATATTTTAGCCTGTAGCTAACCCACATTTACAACAAAAAAAAAAAAGAAAAAAAACACAAGCACATAGCACAAACATAAGCCAAGTAACATTAGTATAACTCCCTGAAACATGTGCTTCTTCCTTGCTCGGGAATAAAACAGAGAAACAGAAACAGAAAACAAAGCTTGTTAAATTAAGCATAAATATATATATATATATATACACACACACATATATATTTGTGTATTGTTTATATTAATATTAGCAGCTCAACAGAGAGTAAATTCCTTATTTGTGAGCTGCACACACTTGTGGCCTTCAAAATGAAGATACACACTGAATAAATTCTTTGATACAACCAGTTATCTTCCTCATTCAGCATTGAGCATTCATTCGTCACACTTTCTATTCAGAGAGTAAAAACTAAACAACCAGCTAATTCACTCACTGTTCATTATCCTCACAGGAGTCCATGTCCATTTTAAAATTGTATTAACAGCTGTTTGTGTGAGATTGAAATGGATATGGGTTCAGTGTAATATACTGTACCTAAAACAGGAAATGTTTATGTTTTGCATGTGGCCACAGAGTGTGTGATATTCTGCTTATGATGTGATCAGTCAACGTAATGTATCACAGTACATTTCCCAAATTAGACATTATCTCTGATTATATTCTAAACTATGAAGCAGCAGAGAAAACATCTGCAAAATGTCAAATAATCTTTGCGAGCCACTTTCTTCACAACCATCTTTTATGGGAGATGAGATGTGTGTTAAAGAGCATCCATCTTAGCCTGTGGCAGTATTCTATATATACTGTATGTATATATGGAGAAAGAAAAACACATGCTACATCCAAATACGGAAATATGTTTGGGAAGCGGTGGATTTAGCCATTGAGAGTCATGGTTGCCGTTATTGAATGGTACACACTGGGTCACGTTCTAAGGGACAGATAGTCAATATCAACTGTGGATAACTGGATTACCGTTGTAATCCAACCAACTCCATCATTATGATGGCGATGGTTCTTCATGGCATTCCTGTGTTCGAATAATTCAATCTGCTAAAGACGGCATTAAGCATCAGGGTTAGCTCGGTAACTGTATGTTCAGACAGTGGCGCTCAGCAACACGATGGTCATTAAATGGTTTCAATCATAACACGGGCCTCCCTGTTGGCTGTACCCTTAGAGGTCACAGGTACAATGTACTGATATAGGGCATAGTGTTGCTGGATCTTAAAAAAGGCCTCTCACTACGCTACTGGCGAATGCTCAATATTCTGGCCATGTGCAGGACAATGAAAGAGATCAGCTTAACATCAGGTACTGGCGGAAGCTTGTGGTCTGCACCAATGCAAGCACGTCAATACAAGCATGACTGCCTGTCCTTGTGATGAGATTATTTATAGACAGGAGTGAGGCACTGTGCAAGCCTGCGTCCTTTTCCCCCTCTTTTTTTATCTATCTATCCATCTATCCATCCATCCATCCATCCCATTGAAAGAAGAAGCGGTGCAATGTATGCGAGCGATACGTAATCACAGGATGCATGTCCCTGGGTTGCAACCCTCACATGCATCTGTAAGAGCTTCATCACGTGGTTCAAGCTATAGAGTTATCTTTAGCCTTGGCCAGCCATCATTGGTTAAGTCACACATGTTGTTGGCCTGTCCTGCATAAAAACAGTTATAAGGATGTTATAAGAAGAGTTTTCAACTCTTCTTTCTCCAAGAATTGTCAATATGAGTATACAATCTCAGTATGTCCTCTGTATGAATCTACATCCCTATAATGTGACTCCCATAGCAGCCAAGGATGCTGCTGTATACCCAGACAAATATTTGAGACAAGAAAATACCATTGTGACTATTGTGATATGAAGAGTATCCTATACTAGAGGAGAATTGCGACCTTGTGATGCATTGAGTAGTTTTATAATACATGACTGCTATGCTTTTTGTATCTACTTCATTGAGTAAGCAGGACACAATGCTAACACCAGGATCCAAGTCTTCAGCAATTTGGTTCCCCAGATGCCCGTTGAGAGTGCTATTATATTATATTATTTTAAGGTCATTTAAAAAAGCAAAAATGCCTTCTTCATGAATAGGCTAAATCAACTGCAAGTAAAAACAGATTGTGCGTACCTTATAGGTTTTAATAAAACACGTGGACATGGCTGTTTACTGACATTAGGGCATTTGGGTAAATTTACTACTGAGGTGAACAATGTTTGACACTAACGTGACAATATAACGGAGTTCAAAATATTTAACATAGTCTGTAGGATATTTATTTACATTAAAAAAGTAAAAAATCAATTTACATCGGATATGGCTATTTTAGAGAAATCTGAAATCACAAATTCAAAATGATTGTAAATATAAAGGTTAATGTCAAAGGCTGCGCTTATGAGTATGTTTGCACGCATAGCTCCTTGCAGCGACTCAAGACAGTTGTCAGAGCAGCAAATGCCAGACATACAGTGAACCCCAAGTCTCATAATTAGGACAAGCCATGTTGATCCACACATGTAAAAAGCAATGTCTGTAGCGTAAACACGCCCATAGCAACTGCCTTAAAGCTTTTTTTTTTCTTTTCTTTTTTTATTAATGTATTTATTATAGACAGTAGGCTATCTTACCGATTAAAGGTTTGGGTGTCGTGTTCCCCATTATATCCTGTGATTCCTCGCACCGGTTGACAAGTTAATTTCGAATTCAGTATTCCGTTGTCCAGCCATGTGTGCCTTTTACGCACGGTGTGATCACTAGGTAATACAACAATTAACCTATAACGTAAGCATCAATCAATCCCTTCAGATTGTGCTGCTCTAACACGAAACGCGCCTGTTATCTCAGCCGAAGTCGCCGCGACAGGCAGGCAGCTCTAAAACGCTATTTGCTAACCAGTACCCCCCTCCCCGGTTTATAGCCTGCAGTTCCCCGCTCTATCTCTCTCAGTGACCTTAAAGATACAGTAAATATCGCTCTACTGGACGCAACACAGGGTTTTCCAAAATAATTGCAGAAGATAGGGCATCTTTTGAACAAATCACAACCTATTTATAAAACTCTCATTAGATTTTCAGACAGGGGTTTTGAGGATACGATTTTATAAAACGGATCCAGTAAAATGGCTGAATAAGCGTATACGACCTAATTTTTTCTATGACAGAATGTTTGCCTTTAGTAACTTGAAGACATTACAAGAGAGCCTTGTCTTCACTGAATGTGTGTGCTCTTTGACACTGACAGCATCTATAGAAATCATTATAAAGATCCAAGTACACACCAAATTACTGTATCAGCAGACAATATCAATACATGGAGAACAGCCGTTTCAATCAACATCAATGGCAGTTATACACATACAGAACGGGGGCACTTCAGAAAAGTGTGTAAGCACCACGTGAGGACATTTCCGTTTTCCCACCCTGTCCTCAGCCTTCCCACAACCTCTCAAGCTGTTTCCTGTCTTATGGTCCATGCTTGTCTCCGAGGAGCCATGGCCAATAGGGTTACATCAATAGGGCTATGAGACCATCAAAGGGAAGGCCAGGGAATCTATGATTGCAGAAATAGCCTGCATGTGTCATATTTAAAGTAGTGAACTAATTAAGATGTGCTCACACCATTTCGTGAATATTTGTGTGTGTAAAATAAGTATACGTACATGCATTTTCATTCTTCGGTCATCTTTTTACAGGGAGGGATATATAAAATGTGGATGTTGTAAAATGAGCTTGGCATATTTCTGGGCTTTCCCATGCATCAATAATGCCATGCTCTCCTATCCGGTCTGAGGTCTAATAGGTCTTAGTAGGGATAGTGATGTTTTTAGGTGAAGGAGGGCTGCTGCTACTCATAGCACACACACACAAAAGCATTTGTTTCTACTTTGCCCGCGCTGTTTGTTTTGTCCGGACATGGCCGAACCCTTATAGCAGTGTGAGGTCTGTTTGGGGAAAGTGATACAAAAGTAAAAATACTCCATACCTCCGTCAATGCTGTTTAACAAAGCAACAACCACGATGAAGAGAAAATGAAGCGCTCCTTCAACTGGTCAGTGCTTCATGCACCCAGTACAGACCATGGGGGGGGGGGGGATGAATGCCCAAAGATGTTCATGTAAATGTTACAGTATACATGAGGTTAAATAATACAGTTTTAGTATCCTCAGCATAATGAATATTAGAATTGTCTGTTCAGCATGTTAGCATGGACTGCAATAATATAATCAAGAATCAATTACTGTTTTACAGTAAGTGATCAGGAATCTATCACTGTATATAATCAAGTTGTGTGATCGCTTGATATCTGGCTTATAACAATAAACTTGGTATATGATTCAGTCTAGACATCGGCTTGTTTAAAACAAGTGCCTTTCTTTTCAACCATTGACATTCGTTTTTTCTCTGCATAAAGTGTACAGTCCTGCTCTTGACTACTGGACACTGTTAGCACAGATATTTCAGTATGGTTGCTATGACAACCAGAGGCCACAACCACACACACACATGCACAAACTTTACCTTAACAAATTAAGCATCTAAGATGCAACAGTGTCTGATAAAACGTTGCTTCCTTAAGACAATTTGGCCCACACTGCTGCCATGCTGTATAGAAAATGTGTATGTCATACCAGCATGCTCAGAATCAAGAGGACAGCTAAACCAGCCAAACCCCCAGTCCCTGATCAAATAGATGGAGTGATCATAATACCCAAAGACAGCAATCTCTAGTCTAGTAGGTTTTCATACCGCAATACCATCACACCTGTTTTCATTATGTTTATTTAGTCAATTTTCAACAGCTCAGTATAGACGCATTAGCTACTCAGTAAGAGTCCAACAATGGCCGGTCTTGCATATCATCACGTTTCTCACAGACAATAAAAGACAACTACACTGATATTCTAGTTAAGTATTGTGTCAAAGCGTTTTCACTTAATTGTAGACATTTTGTGGAGAGTTCTTGCCATGTGCTCTGTGCCGTCACAGATTGTTTCAATTTCCAAAATCCTCAGATCATTAGACTGAATGCTGTGACAATATGTTAGATATGCAGCACACATGTTTGCTTTCACTTCTGCAATTTTAGATTTTAGGAAAATTAGAAAGACCACTTAGAAATTATTCACAGGCAGTTGGAGATTAAACTAATATATCACTGGCAGCACTGAGCAGAGTACGGAGACAGCAACCAATTATTCATGTATTAAACTGGCACAGTCAGAACATCATCCAATCAACACTACAATCAAATATTACAATATTGCGTAATAACTCGCAATTAGTCGTTCAGTACAGTATAGATAAAACAATTTCAAACTTTTGAAATATATCTAAAAATCAACTATTTATTTCTTAATAAAGTCAAGTGAGTATGTTACAATAAAGACAGCTTGGCCAAATTTACTAAATTCTAATTGGTTTATTTGTAACAGCCTGCTGAGGCATACAATTGTGGCATAGCGTGAATGTCACTCACAGTGAGAGACTTGCTAAAAATGGCCTTTCAATGGATTTGTGGAACAGATGCATGACAGTGGTCTTCCTCCATCTGGTCCATTGTGTCGGCTCTCTGTGAGGATACCACCAAAGGAGATGCAGGAAATACTCTTGGCTGACATTTTACTCTTCTGTATGTTGGCTTGAAATGTACTCTGCTGCCTTTTAAACTTTAACAATGCATTTTTGTTAACATAAATGTATTATAGATTCTTACGTTTTCATTACTGTACATTCTAAAGGCAATCCCACAATCTTGTTTCTAATTTCATAATGTTGTTTATAAACTCGATTTCTACAGACCCAGAGTCTTTGAAATTACCACTGCAGTGGTAAGTCAGCAAATGCTATGGAGGCTGATGACAGTTGTTAGTGGTGTGCAGCCTGTCAAGGTCTTTGTCTTCTTTAACAGGACAACAGGCCTTCTCAAGCAGGAAGACAGTTTGTCAAGTATGCACCAAAAATAACTCTTCTAGCCAAGCACTGTATAATCTACACGGAAAAGCAAGTTGTATAGCCAAGTGAAACAAAAAGAATATCACCATTATCCATGAATCATTTTATTAATTTTGATATATAAACTGTATTACACGCACACACACATGTGTACTTTTTTTTTTATGGTGTCGAATGTCAAAATACAAGGTGATCCATAGTATTTAAATGTTGCCCTTAAATGTATCAGAACTGGCCCCATGTTTACATAAATCCCATAAAAGGAGAAATCATTCAATTATTTTGGTATATTAAATTAGAAATCTACTGTTATGAAAATGAAAGCCTGTTAAATAGTAGGGTATGTGATTCTCTAGAACACGTGCCAAATTCAAAGTCAAATCACCTCTGCCTTTAATGCCATAGCTCCACCCCAGACATTGAAACGCATTGCCATGGCTTGTGAGCGGTCTGAGTGAATTTGCTTGTGTTCCAATTTACGGAACCAGGGCTTTGTAGAGCGGAATGCGGATATTTGGTGAATTTGACAAAAAAAGTATTACTAGCTTACTATACAGTACCTTTACCATTATCACAACAGTTCAAAAGACTGAAGAGTATCCTTCAGGGTTCTCAACCTGGCCAAATGTTTTCATGCTCATGAAATTAGTTCTAAGATAATAAGTATAATGAGTTATAAGAAATAGAACCATATATTTTGTTATTAACATTGGAAGATTAACATTAAATGTTAAAATGTATAATATCCCAGATGAAAATACAACACATCTGTTGGCCTTGACATCCATAAGTCTGTCTTAGAAACATTACATAACAACATATATGGCTTTAGGAATTATTTAATGATTATGGGCCCTTTAATACCCGCTTCACACATCTAATATCATACAACACTTTGCACATAGTGTGCAAATGTGCACTTTTATATGCACATTTATTCTTTATTCTCTATGTTTTGTATTGCCTAAAACAAGAATGGACTAGAATTTGAAGGCCGGGCATAATTACATTGTTAAAAATACAAATATACAGAAACATAGTATGCTCAAATATACCAGTACATTTTGCAATATAACTTTTCATATGGGTAAAAAATGCAAAACAGAGTTTAAATAACAAGATCCCTCACATTCTGAGTGACATAAATCACTTGATGAATATTAATAAATAGCCCCACTAATATTATCTTTTGACATATCAAACAGCATAGCCAGACATCCAAGCACAGTTGTCAGCGAGTCGTTCAAGAAAACGAATGGTTCTGAAAAGCTTCCAGTATTTAATTGTTGAAGGATAGCCCAGGTTCTTTATCAGCATAAATAATACCATATAGTTAACTGTTAACTTAGTTAAGTGGGACCTTGTCAAAAACTAGTGCTGCCCTATACAGCGCTGACAAAAAGAACAACTGCCCTGCAAGATAGAGCAGTAAATATTACCCCAGGTTTTCTACATTACATAATAATACTTTTCCTCCTAACATTTTCCATTCATGTGATGTTGATAGACAGGGGCAGGATGATTTAGTGGTCTGGGTGTTGGACTTCCAGCCAGAAGGTTATGGATTCAAACCCTGGTGCTGACCTACCTGTAAGATGCCTAGCCCATAACTGCTCCTAGTGGTTGGTTGCATGGCAGCAATCATCGTGTGTGTGATGTGCACATTTATTTTGATTGAAATGTATTATGAGCAAAAATGATTTGCTTGCCGTGCTTATGGACTAATGTACACCCATAATCTGACAAACCTGCATAACAACAAATATAGAACAATAATGCGAGCCCACTATCCCATAATACGTTTCTGTTCAAGTATCAAGGGGTAATGTCCAGGTATGCGGCTCTGATTGTGTGTCTTCTAATGAAGGTGAACAGTTGCGACATTTTGTTTTGACCTTACATTCATATTGTGCTCATGCTTGTAATCTACCACACGTCATTCTCTGTCCTCCTGGCCAACTGCCTTCTCATTAATTGTTCTTTTGCCTTGACTTTCTAAAAGAAATATCAAGACATTAGCTGTTCCTGTGGGAATATTCCTCAACTAATGGCAGGATGGATCTGTCTGCCTACTTGAGTGGGTGTATGTAATTAGAGCGCAGGTTCAGTTACTGCCTGGTCTCCAGGGAAACTGCTGCCATCCAACTGTGGTTCCTTCTGTGGGAAGGGGCAGCACTGAAACTAGCATCTCAGCTAACACGGTGCACGACCTGTAGGACTCCGACTTGGGAGATTATTTACATTTACAGCATTTGGCAGACACTTGTCGTGTCGATATCAAATAACAATTAATAAATAAATAGTGAATGCTAAAATATATTAACTAATTAATAACTAATTCACAAACAAAGAACAACTATAATGTTATGTGTGACTTGCAGCGATTAATCCATAAGAACAAAGTTCCAACTGTATCAGAAAGCAGTAAACATCGGCAAAGGCCCAGGAAAAAACTATATTTCCCATGGTGGTGTGAGCCTATCATATGCGGAGAAATAGAGAGTAATGTGAACCAGCCAGTCCTCCAAGTTTGTTATTATATAGCTCTATGGTTTCAAAGCAAAAGGAAGTTCTAGTTTCATGTTTCAACCCCAATGATTTTGGGGAAACTGGTCTGTATCATTGTAAGGGGAACCGGCCAAATCAAAATGCTATCACAATGTCCTTCTTACGCTTCACTCTAATCTAAGGCCACAGTTAAGGGGTTTGTTGGTATTCTGCGGTCATAGATAACTCATTCCCTGCTGTCACAAAAGACCATGGACTGCATTTGTCCAGACACAATGCCCTATCTGGCGTCTCTCTCAATAGAATGTCCACATACCAAACATCAAAGACAGCTGTCACGACAGGCTATTAACCAGTAGCAACCCTCTGAGATGAGCTCAGGCGTGAGACATTTTGAAACGCTACAACAAACTGTAGCTGTGCAACAAACATTCTCAGACAGTGTTCAGGTAAACAGGCGCACCCAAGCGGCATTCATCTTGTAGTTGCTATGTTCGCCGCAGTGGTAAGAGGACAATGCCACGTTACGTAACACTCACGTCTGAACCCTGGAGAGGAAACAAGGTCAATGTCAGAGACGCGTGGTTCCCCTTTAACGCGCTGCTGCGTTTCCTCCAATCTTCATCTCCTTTCACGTCCACCAGCTGCTTCGAGAGGCTGACGACCACCACCCACACCCCTCCACCCTAACCTATCTTCCCCCGTCTCCATATGTGTCTTCCTGGTCTCCTGTGTATGTTCCATAATCTTCGCCCGCCCCCACCCGCTTCGGCCTCCTCCTCTAGTCTCACTCTCTTGTCTTGACATTGGCCTGTGACATGTGTGGGAAGGTCTGTGGGGCCCCTTGCTTTGGACAGGACGCTGATATACTAGAGTGTTGGTCGTCAGGCCTATTTCGGGAACCTTGTAAACATGGGAACTTCCTTTCCAAAAGCAGGTCAAATAACCCAGCGGATCCTTTTACATTATTTAGCAACGGCCACAGAGGGGAAATGTCGGCACTTGTCATGTTTAATATTTTTATACACGGACCCCGCCCCTGCTCTCTTTTACTCCAGGCTGCTTAAGGAGTGAGAGCAGGCTGCTCGCTCTCGTTTTAATGGACAGGAACACCAACCCTGTCCAGTCCAGAGCAGCCTAATGGATTGATTGTTCCGACTTCTCAAACCACGATGAGACAGGTGATAGGAGTGGAGGAAGCAGAGAATGCTTAACAAACACCCTGCCATTGTTCTCCTGTCTCTATAATGGCATTCTCCGATGATTCCACGTGTAAGTCCTCGCTTTTATAGGTTTATAGCTTTCAAAGAGACAATCAGGGAAGAATCATTTTTGCATTGGTTTGTTGTTATGCATATTAGAACATACTATATAATTTCAGTGGTAAGATAAATAAATTAACCAAATTCTACAAGATGAAATTATACAGTATATGAATTTTAATGTAGAGAGATTAAATACATTCTGAATGAATTATATCATGTAAAAGCACAAATTATTATGAGCCTGAAACTAAAATCTTAAGGCCTAAAGTCTGGGTTTACATCTATATTAATATTAAAATATCTGTTTCCAGATAGCAGACGGATGTGGGCCACATCAGGCAATGATGCGGCACTTCTAGCCTTCTTGCGGCCCTGACAAAATGGATGTGAGCCTAAAGTGGCCCACATGTATAGTAGCAAATATGGCCCAAATGTCCTAAATCAAATGTGGGCCATTTTTGGCAAAGATGTGGTGCACTCGGCAGTGTGTAACATGGATCTCACCCAGATG
>JAODOY010048789.1:0-18983 GCA_025399855.1 Forbesichthys papilliferus | reverse complement strand
TTAATTAATTTCTTTTTGATACTAATTAATAGCTGTCAGATTGGTTTGATGACATTAACCGCAGTTGTATACTCTCTGAGGTGTAGTATGTATAAGGGAGGGCACTTAAAAATATATACATATAGTTAGAGTTAAACATTTGTCATATGCAAAAGCTATATAACATTTTAAGTAACATAATATTTAAAATTAAAGTAAATGTGTATTTTAAAATCTAAGATCCTTAGTAGTTTTAGAAGAGGCTCTTAAAAAGCTAGTCATAGATACAGCAGTCCCCACAGAATACTTTAGAAGCTATTGTATATATACATAAATAATACCATAATAATAATAATAATAATAATAATAATAATAATAATAATACAATAACATAATAATACAATACACACAACTACAATATTTTCACACTGTTCTATTTGTAAATATGTTTAAATTTGCCAAATGGCTCAAAATCACATTGACGCTATGAACAACGCGGTGTCAACGTGCATTCAAAGTGCATTCAACGTGCATTCAACATGTTGTCTACGTGTAGTTTGCGTGTATAAATTTAACACGCAACATGTTGAATGCTCGTTGAATGCACGGTGTATGCACGTAGACAACACGTAAAATGCATACGTTAATTTCGTGTGTTTTTGGCCTGGATGGCCTTCCATAGTAAATTGGCTGTTTGATTCACACTCCGGAGCAGGAGGTGGCGGTAATGAGCTAGATGCCAACCGCCGTTAAACGACAGGAAGAAAAAGAAGAAGAAGAAGAAGAAGAAGAAGAAGAAGAAGAAGAAGAACTCCAGTTCCCGCGCAGGCGGACACACATTAGACCATGGATGAACTTTATTTGGACAATATCGACGAATTTGTCAACGATCAAAATAAAGTTGTAAGTTGGCTTTAGAAATAGCCTTGTTAAGTTACCGTACCGCTAGTTGAGGTTTTTAATATATTGAAGTTTTCTTTTTTTCTCGATGTCTATGAATGTTGTATGTTATATGACATGATAGCAGATTATTTTTGCATGACATTCATTTATTTGTATGCTCTTTATTTAAATGTAATAACATAAATACAAACACGTTAGACATAAATATTTTAAATAGCCTACTATACATTCATGCGTAAATGCATACCGTATTAATTCCATGAGTAAATACAATGTGTGCGTTACCGATAGCAGAAGTATTTCAATAGACGTAGGAAGTACACCGGTACGGTACCGTAGTACTTTGTTTAACCTGTAGGCAACTACGGTACACTAAGGGTGGGTTTCATCAACATATTATGTTTTAATCTGAGTCAAATACAGGATTATCTGTAAATCGTGTTGCACCAAATACAAAACCTTAGATTCAAAATTATCCAAATGAAATCTAAATGTATTTATAACTATAAACCTAGGTTCATTTTAAACTCAACTCATCTTTTTGGGAATTTAACTTAGATAACATTTATTCCAAACTGCCACTACGGTAGAGGTGGATGCATTTGCCAACGATGGCATCATATTTGCAGTAGAGAGAGCACGTTTACATAGTTACTCGAGATTAATAATAGACGGGTTACACCCTTTTGCATATTATAATAATGCGTTTTCAACAAGATACCACTTCTCCAAGGACTCAGTAAATCAGATAAACCAAAAGGTTTGGAAAGTGTAAGCATGGGAGTGATGGGAATGCAGCTGTCCCTCCAGTACTTCAGTTCCTCGTGGCCCTGCGGTTTTATGCAACTGGATTCTTCCAAATGGTGGATGGAGACACATATTCCTATTTCCAGCCCTGGTGACAAGAATGGAGAACTGTTCCGCAATATAAAAGGATATTACTCCAGCAATGTGCAAGCTGTCTGTGGAAATGGTAAGCTTAGCAACAATGTATAGATGGATGGCCAGGATAAACCTGTGACACCAGGATATGGGATAACAGTCATCTAGGTACAATGCGGAAAGCAGAGGCCTATGAAGGTCACCTACTTGGACAATGGATATGCCTATCGTGGATATCTCATGACTCTGTTTAAATCCCCAAACACTTGAAGAGAGATCATACAACTCCTCTCACATCCTGACAAGAGTTCACATAGATTTTTTGGAGTGTGGAGAAAAAACTTCCTATGCCTACAGGAGGGGCTACGCACTAAGATGGACACTACACTCACTATTATTGTTGCCGTGGCACTGTGGCAGTATAACTTTGGCAAGAGACAAGGAGACAAAATGCCTGAGGAGACAGAAGAGGACTTACGTCTAGATATGGATGATACCATGTGCACAATGTAGCCAATGGGAATGCAGTGAGAAGAACCTGCAGTAACTATTAGATGTATTACTGTATTATAATCATAGTTTAATACAGTAATATTTGATGTACTGATCCAAGTTTAAAAATATGTGGTGCAACACATCGCTGATACAATTTTAATTTAGATTTACAAAATGTATATTTGCTCTTATCCTAGAATAATTTAATCTATGATGGTGCAACCCACCCTGGTTTATCCTCTTCATCCCTAGGTGGGTCGCCCACGGAACTCCCACCCCCCCAACTTGTCGAGTTATGCTTATTTTTTCATATATATGTCTAGTTACTATTAATTGTAACTAGACATGTATATAAAAAGATAGTCTGGCCTCACTAGGCTAGACGTGTATATTCATTTTATATACATATCTGGCTTAGTGATGAAGAGGTTTTAAATGTGTTGGATTAAACAAATCTATCCTAATTTTCTACTAATAGGATGTTGTTTGATTTGGTAAACAGGTGACATACAAATGGTTGAGTCTCACTCTTGGTGTCCATGTCAACATAGCTAAGCAGTAAGTTACCTTTTTGTATGTTTTAGCCAATAAAATCTGTATACATTTATATTACAGTTAAGGCAAGTATTTTCTTGACTGTTCTATATATTTGTATAGTCTACTCTATTACAGCACATTTTCTTTAGTCAACGGGGGACAAATACCTTCAGGCATTCACTAGGGCTGTCGCGATAACCGCAAAAATCGAATACCGCGGTGTTGCTAACCCAACCGCAGGACGTGGAAAGCAACCGCAGGTACTGCAAACCTGTTTACATTTTTTTTTTTTCATGGGGCTAGCCCATCGAACATTGACGTCTGATCTAGGGCTTGTGTGCTATCTAAACAAATTCCCCCATATTAGCCGGTTGTAGCTTCTTATACCGTATTGGTCCGAATATAGAACGACCCCTCCCTTTTTCAATAACACATTTTGAAGACCAAATGTTAAAAATGAATTATACTAAAAATACATTAAATAAAACTTGCTGTACCATTTTTGAACATTCTTCTACCAAATCAGTGGTTATTTAGCTCTTTGGCTATTCCCTGTGCCTTAAGTTGAATGACCGCTCTGGGAATTCCTTCATTACTTTTTCAGTCACGTATTTACACACTCCCCCGTCAATCTCTTGGAAGCGGCCGCTTTTGGGAACACGGTAAGACTGTTTGCATTTCTAAGTCGGTCTTTTTGCGCTCTCCATCTTTTGAACATTGCAGTTAGTGACACCATCTTTCTTGGCTGCTTGAGAGTTTGATGACTCTGCTGCATTAATCAATGATTTTAAAATTAGCATCATAACTCCTCCTCAGTTGTTTAATTTGACCTACTTTTGAGCTGCTTTGTTCAAGACGATCACTGTCTTTCCATATTTCATGCATCTGTATGCTAGTAGCGAGGCACGGTATATTAGTGCAAAAACTATCATACAAGTAATGTACGCCATTTTTCTAGACCCTGAATATAAGACGATGTTACTTTTTACGTCTTATATTTGGACCAATACGGTAATATATCCATGGTTGTAGCCTTTGGGAGTGTATGTATTTACGACACTCAGACGTTACGCTTTACAGCACTTTACTAAACTGTAGTAGTACTGTAGTAAAGTGCTGTGTACTTAGTCTGGGAAGCGCATCATGCATCGCAGACACGATCAATTCATTCTTTTGGGACATATCTGCATTTTGTGTGGTAAAGAAAATGGAAAATGTTGTCCCCTAATCTTTCGTGTTAAACCGAAACTGCCATCACGTCTTTCTGTCTACATGCTACCTAAATCAAGGTGATGTACCGTAGGTTACGCTTGGCGTGCCGTAGGCTTTTGATCTTACGCTATTTAATATGCAAATAGTCATATTTCCCATCTGATATTTTGGCCCAACATCAGCCCGACAAAGTTACACGTGATAACTAGTAGGCCTACTAAACTGGTAGAAAGCCTATGATGTTGCACAGTTGTCTCACCACAGACTGAGATCATGTTGTCTATAAATTACCCAGAATCACACTATTTCGAAGCTCTGCGCAACGAACTTGACCATACAAAACAAAAAAATGGTGATAATAACGCAGACCGCGGTATTGGGGCACCCTTAATCACCGCAAGGACATTTTCTTCACCGCGACAGCCCTATCATTCACACTATAAATGTCACTATTTTAATTCCCGGACAAGTAACTTTTATACTCGGACAAGCACAGGGACAGGATGGTCGAGTGGTCTGTGTGTTTGGCTCCCAACCGGAAGGTTTTGGGTTTGAACCCTGGTGTTGACCTACCTGTAAGCATTCTTGAGAAAAATTCCTAACTCCCTATCCCCCAACTGCTCTCAGGGGTTGGTCGCACCTTGCATGTCACCATCGGTGTATGAATCTGAGTGAATGGTTGAAAGTGAGGATAAATAATATAAAATACTTTGGATAAAAGTGCTATATAAAAGCAGGCCATTTACTGCCATTTACAATGGTTAATGTCAAGCCCTGTATGTCAGCTATATAACGGATATACAAATAGGCCCATTTGACGCAGAAGCATAAACGGGCCTTAAAAATTAAAATTTTGTAAGCAACAAAATAAGTTGCTGTTTTTATTCTTAATATTTTGTTTTGTACAGAATGCTATATAATTATCTGGATCACAAGAGGAAAGAGAGCTCAGGTCAACTCCACGCTACTTATCTTGTGTCTGGCAAGTGTGTAGAGAATGGCCACATGGTAGGAACAGCCTAATCACCAGACCTTATTCCCTACCTGTTTACACACTTTGGTCATGTCTTCCGTAACACTTCCTTTCCAGAGTCACAAGGTTGCTGTGGTCAGAGAGGAACAGCTGGAGGGTATGTTCACACTGGGAGATGTCCACATATAATTGTACCAGCACAGTTTAGTACAAAACATTTATTGCGGTGGTCTTACCAGTTTTGGATACAAATATATTACCATTTAGGCTGAAGCACAAGTGACTTGTGTCATTGTAAGACTACTTTTCATAAGTGTATGACCATAATTGCAAGGTTGTTATAAAATGACATTTATCAACCATATTTTATTTAAAAGAAAAATATGCCAGTGAATTTGTTTGTTCCAGATGTGAAGTCCAGGATGCAGGTGACCTTCAGTGTGCACGTGTATAGTGTCCAAAAAGCTGCACTGAACGACAATGCTCCTCTTTACAACGTGGATTTTGATGCTCTCAAGGACAACATGAAACACTGCAGCAAGTACATAATATATTCTAATAAACTCCTAATGTCTTAAGGATGATATATACAATATGTATGCACTGAATCTACTGAGACCCTGCTCTGTTGTGAGCATTTATACTTCTGTTGTTTGCCGGCCACACAGACCTGTGCACGTTGACTGCATGCGAAGCCCCACTACACGGAAATGGATGTCTAGTTAAGGCCATGACATTACAAAGAATATAGTGTTAAGGTTTTAAGCTAAGGCTGGACAGTTATTCAATATCAATATATAGCATGATATAAAATGTCAGTAACGGTATGATTTTTAAACATATTTTTGGAGGGGTATATAATTAATAAAAGGTCCACTTGGAGAAAGCGTTCTTGAGCAAAGGTCCGTGTTCAGTATTATAATAAAGTAGCCTAATAGTTGGATTAACTTCAAATCCACGGTTCGGTTCATACCTCGGTTTTTGAGCAACGGTTTGGCTTATGTTGCTGTTTTTTTTTTTTTTTTTTTATCCATCCACGAGTGGTCTAATCAGGGATTTTTTTTCTGGCCTTTATTTACAGCCTTTCTGTAGACTAGTATTTTTGCATTAAATGTCACTATGTACCCAGCTCCAATACCCCAGCTTCTCAGCCAAACAAGAACACTGTTTGCTGCCCACACATGCGCACGCTATACTATAGCGTCAACACTATGTAAACAAAGAAAAGATGAGATCGGATTAGATTACAACACCATGCTAAGGACAATATTCCACTATCCTTACATAGAAAATAGTTTGTTGCTATATTCATGTTTAAAAGAAATTTTTTAAATCAACAATTTGGAATCAGAAAAATACAAGAGTTACACAATGCAAGCAGACTAACAAACAGTTTGGAACCACATTTACTGTGATGCAAAAGAGACAGCGGCCAGAGTGAATAAAAAAACTGCCAGGTTTGGACAGTCAATACCTTGGCGGTCGTCATGGATATTGTATTTACACACCTCATAGGTTTTGTGAGAGCCACATAAAAGTTAACTGGCTTAACCTCAACTGGCTCTTTTCGACGCAAAGGAGCAGCGGCTCTTCTCAGATTTCTTCACGGATGGCCGAGCTTCTCCCCACCACCCGTAGGCGCAGGGAGGCAACCCTCTCGTCTACTGAAGTAAACTCCACTGTAGCGGTGCTCAGCAGGGGACCACACCTGCCCGGTGCCTCACACCCTGGTGGTGTGAGAGAGTGGTGGGCCCATAGGATGCAGAGGGAGGCTTCACGTTGCTTTTTCGGGCTGTGCCCGCCTGGGCTTCATGGCCAAACCCAGCCCCCAGGCGCTCGCCGGCGAGCCCTCCCTCTAGGCCTGGCTCCAGACCGGGGCCCCGGCCCCTGTTGATCTTCCAGGGCACCAGACTCACGTCCAGCTTCCTCCGGGCAGGGTAACTCCTCTTTTTAAGTTTTTCACGGGGGTCTTCTGAAGCTATATCGATTATGTTCAATAGGATACTTGCAGATTGCCTTTTAGTAATAAATAACTTTAGGACTTGTTATACATTTATTCTACAAAGTCCATAGGCTTTTCCATTAGGGATGTGCTCAATTAGAAAACAATCTGATTGGAGTTGGTAGCGCTTGATTTTCCATGTGTTCCTGGTTCCTGTAATAGTGAGGGAGCGGGGATAACTATAAAAGTGGCAAACTATGATGTTGCCACTTGCAGAAGACGACTTGGAATTGAAATTTGCAGCGCAGTGTCATGCGTTATCCAAACTACAACTTCTCTGCTTTCGATTTAACCTTAGATTACAACTGCATATAATATCGTAAAACATCTGACCGGCGGGTCCCTGACTGTTCGTTCACCTTTGTTTAAGTTAGGCTAAATAGCATTTGGCTAAGCTCAATTAGCCACGCTAAGATAAACGCATTTTAGCACAACTAATGCAGCATACAGATATTCACAGAATCAATATAAAGTTAAGATATTAATAGCTCTCGTCCCGCTGCCTGTGAATAACTGAGATGTATTGGCACTCTGCCATTGTTGTGCCGTAAGCTACTGTAACTGTTCATCTTCCAGGGCTCCAGACTAACTTTTTCCACTAGTAGTACTTGTGCTACTTACTGAAAATGTTAGGAGCACCAGCACAAACGTTAGGCTCCCCACTAATCGACGCAACGCAGCTCATTCATTATTTTCAGTGTTTTCGTCATTTAAGTCATGTTTTCAGCAGTGGAGCGGGGGAAGGTGCACCTGGGTCGTGCTTGTGTAGCCTGGCTCCGCTTGACAATTGCTCTCAGATACATTTTCTAAAATGAGGTTCTATAGCCTGTGAACTAGGGCTGTCGCGATAACCACAATATTGCAATACCGCGGTGTTGCTAACCCAACCGCAGGCCGTGGCAAGCAACCGCCGGTACCGCAAACCGCAATGTTTACATTGTATTTTTTTCATGGGGCTAGCCCATCAAATATGATGTCTGATCTAGGGCGTGTGCGCTATCTAAGCACACATTCTCCCAGCCCTATATTAGCCGGTTGTAGCTTCTTATAATACATCCATGGCTGTAGCCTTTGGGAGTGTATGTATTTACGACACTCAGACGTTATGCTTTACAGCACTTTACTACAGTTTAGTAAAGTGCTGCACAGTCTGGGAAGCGCATCGTGCATCACAGACACACTCGAGTGATTCTTTTGGATTCCATCTGCATTTCGTGTGGGAAAGAAAATGGAATATGTTGTCCCCTAATCTTTCGGGTTGTTAAACCGAAATTGTGCCATCAGTTCTTTCTGTCTACATGCTACTTAAATCAAGGCGGTGTACCGTAGGCTACACTTGGCGTGCCATAGGCTTTTGATCTTGCGCTATTTAATATGATTTATTTAATATGCTTAATTTAAAAATGTATTAGTCATATTTTCCAGATGATATTTTGGCCCAACATCATCTGCTGGACAAAGTTAAACGTGATTACCAGTAGGCCTACTAAACTGGTAGAAAGCAGTTGCACAATTGTCTCACCACGGACTGAGATCATGTTGTCTATAAATGACCCAGAATCACATTATTTCAGAAGCTCTGCGCAACGAACTTGACCATTCAAAAGAAAAACAAAAAAATGGCGATAATACCGCGGTATTGGGCCACCCATAATCACCGCAAGTACATTTTCTTAACCGCGAAAGCCCTAAATAATAACAACAACAACAACGTTATCTAGCAAGGCTGGGTTAGCTAACTCTAAAATAATAATGCCAGTAATGTAACTTCAATAAATGTCGTCACATTAATGAGATGTAGGGCTGGGGCAATGTGTTCAGGGGTGACAGTCCCTTACGGCACCGCTGCGCTCTGAAACCCATTCATTCTTAAGGCGGTTTGCGCCGCGCCAAGCAAAGCGCCAACACAGGCACTGAAATTTGGGTGCAGCACGCTGTCCCGAATACCCACGCGGCCAATAGAAATGAGGCAGCCAGCCAGGCACAGAAGTGGAGAGGGGGGAAAAGTTAATATTACCAGTGTAGAATATTAACATTGCCTCGTTTTTCCTCTTAGTTAACCCAATATTATGTTTGTGAACCGTTTGTTACATTTGGATTCGGGACATTATAATCCCAAATAATATCCAAGATTATTAACAAACAGTTAACAAACATAATATTGTTTTAACTAAGTGATCCGCAGAACATTTTATTTTTTTGTAAGATTTATAACACTAGAAAAAAAAATATTTGATGTTTAGCAGAGCAGTAGGCTAGCGGGAGTCTGTTCTTCAAACTCCGGTAGTGTAGTGTCTTTGTTGCTAGAGACACGGTGAGCGCAGCCGTGTCCTGCCCGAAGGGTCTGAAGAAATCTGCGCTCAACACGGCGGCGAGCGCATGCCGCGTCCTGTCTGAAAAGGCCTTTAGCCGCTGGCGCTCACATTTGTTGCCTTTACAATTTTACACGGCATTGTCCGTTTAACAGCTATTGCTAAAAACAAGCCACTTAACTTACTCTTAAGCAAGTTGATAAAGTATAAATTTGCTGTTTTATTAAAAAATATATAGATGCTCAAAGGTGAAAATGTCTGGTCAATATAAAACCAAGTTAGATTAGCTTAACAGTCTTCTGATTAAAAATAAGGGGCGAGTTAACATTAACATATTTGTGGCGCATGCATACCTGAGCCACATCTGTGTAAATACAGGCATATAGGATCAGTAAGAAACTGGCTAAATTTTAGATAGACTGGTGCCGCGCTAGTAAGACCAAAAACACTTGCTTGCCGTGGCAGGCCAGATTTGGCCACGCTTCAAAATGCTGTATCCTAGCCGTACAGCCTATTGCTGAGTTCTGACAATAGGGCTTTTAGTTTCATTACTAGAGTAAAAAATTAACACATTTTAAATCACTTTGCTAAACACTAAAGGCCTCAACATACTTGCCGTGTCAGGTGGCGCGCAGCCCTTTGCCTAGGGCGTGCGCAGGACTTGCCCGCCTCAAGCACTACATGCTCCACACGACCTGGAATTTGTGTCGTAGCGATATTCCCCAAAACGAAAGGTGGCACTCTATACAAAAGTTTGTAGGAAGTTGTGCTAACGCTTGTTTTTCCTACTGTTTTGATCATGTGTATTCTACAACTCTATTACAGTTTATTACTTCTCAAGGAACACTGGATGTTTGGTGTTGCTTTCACGAAAAAAGAGCCAGCACATAGGGCCTATATTTTGTCAGTTCGCCCGCCCACTGAAGAAAAGCGTAGTTTTGGAGTGTATCCTACATAGTCTTAAGATAAACATATTCTCGTTTTTGCTGTTCAATGTTTGTAAATAAAGTTAGTCAACTAAATAACCAGTTCTCCTGTCTTTATAGTTTAATCACAATTAGGCTATTCATATATTTTAATAAACCTCTAGTGTAGCCTGCTCTAGAGAAGTGCACGTATAGCCAGAGACGTGACATGGTAATTTTAGAACGGCGAGTTTCCTATCAACTATATTTTCTGTTTCCACAATTACGCTACAAATGCCAAAGGCAACGCATAGTCTTATTCTTAAAATCTAACAGCCTCTAAGAGAAATTACATTTGAACGGGAGGTTTCCGACCTTCGCAAAGCAACAGAAATAGGCTATGTTTTAAATCTGATTCATTTAGCCGTTAAGCATGGTAACTAGGCAATGCCTATTCTGAAACTGTGGTTTGCAATCGTTGCTCTGTCCCGATCGCTCCTTATCTGATCTTGCTGGCCGTTCTGCAGGCCATCTGCATTATATTACATGAAGACCCAACCCGCCGGATGCACCAGTTACAAAAAAAAAAAAAAATCAGGTGTGCGCCAATTTCTTGCGATACTCCATCAGGTTATCAGTCCCGAAACACATTTACAAGTTACGAAAAACTTTCACAAACTCTAAATACTAACTATTAAATGTGTATGAGTTTGTAAAGGTTCATCACAACTTGTAAATGTGTTTCAGGACTGTTAAAAGTTTTTGGCATTTGTAAAGTGAATTAGTTTTTACTCATGTCAAATATTAGTTTTGCACTTCAGGGCCACCATGGAAAATAATCAAATAAACACTTTTTATATCAGAACAAACTTTGTCAAGCATAATATTCGTGTAATTAATAGATCCGCTGAAAATATTTTTTGTATGCTTATTTTATAAAACTAAATATATAAAATAATATAAAACTAAATAAATAAACTGTGTTGGCGGGGCTTCAGCTAAACCGGTGGCCTACACACTGCAGTCAGTGTTTTCCTCCATTTCCATGCAAACACTTGAAGAAGAAGAAAATATCAATAAAGAAGGACTTTGAGTCTACTGCATTATATCCCATTATATTTTTAACAGTCACCTGGTGCCACACCTGGTACCATAGACTGATGCAACTCACAAAATCAGGATAATCTCATGAGGCTAGTCAGACCTATACAGCTATTAATAGTTGTATATCATTTTAAGTCGCTTTGGATAAAATTTAAAAAATGGTATTGTCCGGCTCCAGAGAAAGCTTCCAACTAATACTTTCCATGATGTCCCGTTGTACTCAAGGCTACTGCTTGTCACAGAGCCCAAAGGATATGGGGTTCAGAGATTGTTCAAAAGAAGATACAACTTTAGTGTGAGAATTCAGATGTACCTAATTTAAAGTCAAAATATGCCAAAGAGAGAAGCAGAGATGGCCAAAGAGAGAAAGTAGAAATAGGGGGAGGGGATCATAGTGTGTTGTGACCAGGGAGGCAGAAGAAGGATGGGCAGTACATTAGGCTACATTTCAGATTTACTATGTTAATGAAAGCAAGATTTGGTAGGCTACTGGTGCTAAACAATGTGACACATAATCCGATTCATTTTTAATAGAAGCTGTCTCACTCACTCACTTTGCAACTCACTAAAGCGCCATTCGTAAAACAAAAAGTTCGTTGAACGTAGCAACCGTTCACTCCACTGAACGCACCCTTAATTGTGATCCACGGGTGTCGTACACTACCACTTCAAGGAGCTAAACCAATCTCTAGGGACAGATCATCTGTCTGAAAGATGTTGTGCGTATTGCGTTTGTATCCCACGTTTGCTTGTGATTCATGGCGAAATATGTTTCTTTGCGGGGTGGGGGGTGGCTGGAAGGCTAGCAGCAGAACAATAAATGGAATAACTACACATTTCTAATACAAATATTAAATTGTTTATGCATACATACGACATACTCCGGTGTAGACATTATAAAAGTCATCTACTATGACGACGTCAGCTTGTTCTCGGCTACAACAGCCTGTACGCCTCCATTCACAAAAAGATTGACGCATGCAGTGAATTACCCCCGCCCATCCCGCACCATTCACATATTCACCATTTCTATTCTGCTATACGCATCTTTTAAGTGACTTACCTTCATATAGCCAACACCGTAGTTCAGTTTCAGGTGTGTGCTTCACGATTTATCGGCACCATAGGTGCATATGTTATGTGTAGCCTACAGGCTATAGCGCTATAATCCCAACGTTCGATCGTGTTCTAAAAATAGCGCTTGGACAATCAGCGTTTCGTAGTGTGCATAATAAGAGTGTGGCTGCCATTATCTCCTACCTATTATATTGCCTGAAAAACAATGGGATACAACATGATGTGCTAAAAGACAAATCCCAACGAAATAGATAGCATCTAAATATAGATAAAAGGCAGTTAAACTGGAAACTTAAAGCTTAATAGACATTGTTTTGATCAATCTCCTATCGCATCCTCTGCTAGTGACACCAACGAGACGCGACACACACAAATAATAATTCAATACCAATGAGATCGAACGTGGTCGCGCTCACCTAGATGGTCGCCCAACGACCGGCCAGTTCTTCCGACATATGTCCGGAGTGTATTTCTTTTGAGATATTGTTGGATTTTTCCAAGGAGAAAAATTCATCTTCTGACAGATTCCGCCATACTGGATTTTTGTTCCAAAGTCACGTGTGGCGACCCTGCATTTATCAGAGGCGGGGTTTGCCTGAAGAAACTGTTCCAATCCAATGCTACCATAGCATCAATAGCCGGTTTAATCGTGTCGTTACAGCACTGCACTGTTATGGGCACGTATAGCCTACGGTATGAACGTATATTAGTGTATACTTGCAGCACTATGTTTATCTACATTGTAAATTAAAAGTATGTATTCTGGTAGCAGGCTTCGGAAATATACAGTACGCGCAGCCTGGATAATATCCATGGCTGTTAGGCTATAGCATGTTATTAGCCTACTACGTAGCAAAACGTGTTTAACTGAGAAATTAATCATGGAAGAGAGATATCGAGATATTCAACTATTTAAACAAAAAAAATTTAACGAGCAGGTTAGGTTCACAGAGTCAGTTACCATAGTAACTTTCCTTGATTTACCTTTCTGAAACAGAAAACTCAGAGTTTCCGTCATTTCAGGGTTAACAAACTCAAAGTTTTCACTAAACCCACTTGCTGAATTAGGGCCCTGGTTAAATAGGCACCCAAACAAAGCAGAGGCAGACCGCACTGTATGATAGGCCTACCATATTTTTGTACTTTTCGTAGCTTGCAATGGAAAGACTATGAGCAACAAGTTTGGAGGCTTACTATTACAGTACCAAAGTTGGTCGTGTGTTATTAAAAGATGTTGGAGATGACCTTGTCTACCTAAAAGGAGCCTGCACGTATCTCAATACAAGGCGTGCATATTAACATTAGTGGCAGGTGTCATAAAACAGTGGGCTGCTCATGTATTGCATGGCCAGGACGTTCTTACAAAAGAATTGAAGACAAACGCACAATATGTAAACTAGTCAACCCTTTAGCTGAGGTGGCATCTCTTCTCTGGAGGCCTCTCATAACCCAGAAAAAGCGTGGTGTATGGGTTATCCTGCATTGCCGTCTTATCAACAATGTGAAACAAACAAACATACAATGTTTTGTGGGGATTTATTTAAGTTTTAGAGACTAAATCTTTTAACTTTGTCGTCATTTAGGAGGCAATGGCAACTGTACCATCTCTGACAGGAACGTTCCGATTTCATTTTAGGATTAAGCCAAACATAAAGATTTGTTTGGTTGTATACAACCATAAACAGCACCTGTTGTCTACAAGCTTCGTAACATTGTAAAATCGAGCGAGCGAATATCATAAAATTGCGTATCCCACTTGGCTAGTTTCTTGTCAGGTCTTCGGGTAGATCGGACCAAAACGCACAACAACAAGGCAGGCTGGTTTATTGGCAACTCAAACTACCAACAGGAACACACACCAAAGACAGACAACAAAAAGACAATGAACCAACGAGGACGCAACAGGACTGGTCATTTGATAGGGGAAAATGAGAGACAGGTGTAACTGATGAACAGTCAACAAGCACGGGACGACACAGATAACCAGAAAACAGGACAACAGGCAAAAACACAGAGAAACAGACAGACAGAACAGAACTAAAATAGACTAACACAGGACTGGGCATTGGGTAGGGGAAAATGAGAGGCAGGTGTCAATCAACAAGCACAGGATGAGACAGATAACCAGAAAACAGGCAAAAACACAGAGAAACAGGCTGGGGCAGACATCAGGCAGAAAAGAACAGACAGAAACACAACAAAAGACAGACCGTGACATTACCCCCCTTCCCCCCACCCCCAAGCGGTGGCTCCCAGACGCCCCTAGGAAACCGCCTGGCAGGGCTCAGGGGGGCGGCCAAGAGGCTAGACGGGACAGGTCCGGGGAACTACCAGACGGCCGAGGAGGGCGTGACGGGTTGGACGGCAAGACGGGTCCAGAGGCCTCCCGGACGGATGGGTTGCATGCCGGCAGGAAGGCCGGACTGGATAGGGAAATGAATCCGTGGGCCGGTTCGGCCAGAAACTACTCTAGAGACAGGACATTGGCGAGGACTGGACAGGATGCGGAGCCAGGACAGGAGGCGGGACTGGCTCTGGGCGCTGGACTGGGCCAGGGAAGGCGGAGCAGACGCTGAAGGCAGGACCGGCTCGGAAGGCGAAGCTGAAAGCGAGATCAGGAACGGCTGGGGACATGCCCGTGAGGAAGGAGGCGCCGGCAAGGGAGGTGGGGCCAACGCAGGAGTTGGCGAAGGCAGAGCAGGAGGCAGAGCTGGAACAGGATCTGGCTTCAAGGGCAGGCTTGCTGCACCCAGCGGTGGGTGCACAATCAATCAATCAATCAATCTTTATTTATACAGCACTTTTCATACAAATTCATGTAACACAAAGTGCTTCACACAACGTCATTAAAAACAATACAAAATAAGTAAAAACAATACAATATATAAAAAATTAAGTAATACCACCACTCATGTGACACTCATCATCCCAACCCTTCAATCACAAACAAACATCGGGAGTCCC
Organism: Forbesichthys papilliferus; assembly: GCA_025399855.1. NCBI lineage: Eukaryota > Metazoa > Chordata > Actinopteri > Percopsiformes > Amblyopsidae > Forbesichthys > Forbesichthys papilliferus. The sequence goes on along the minus strand of JAODOY010048789.1, from coordinate 3,638 downwards.
ATTCCCACCATCCCCAAAATACAAACCACCAGGGACCCCAGACCCGCTCTCCAGCCACCTCAATCTCAGTCAGAGAATGGAGTCCCAAAGCTATTGACAGAACAAGCTTACACACCAACATACCCCAGACCCCCAAGGATGTGGCACCAGGAGCGCATCACCGAACACTAAACCCCCAGGCACAGCAGTCCAGGGCACACACCCACCCATAATCCAGCACACCAACAATGCACCACCATGCCGCCACCATTAGCGGAACCCCAGAGACGACACCACAGAAGCACTAAATAACCCAATCCACAACACACTTCCCAGAACCTCCAATACTGAATCCTCGACCAGTAAACATAAAGAATGGAAAAATGGTTAAAATCTATTAAGCTTCAGTACCTCAAAGCCAGCAAAAGCGAAACCCCGGACACTCGGACTCGGCTCTACCCCCCCAGATACCCGTCCATAGCCGGAAAAATTGAACTGAGAAACATCACACGGACAAACCCGGTCCGTGCAATGCCAATCAGTCCAACCCACCAACCACAAACGAGCATGAAGAGAAACAGAGAACCGAGCCCAAATATCCAAGGCCCCGCCCCCGCCCGCCCTAAGGAACCAAAACCTTGGGGCCCCAAACCACTCCTCCATCCCCCTGCCTCCATTCAGAAGACAGAACACTGAAGGCAATGTAGAAATGAGCCACGGACTGAGTCACTCAATACCACAGCCGGTGTCTGCCGCTGGTCCAGCGGCAGACACTGGGGACACCCCGGTGGCGGTGACCGCTGAGGTGGAGTGGTGTGGCCCGGGAGGGACTGCTGAGGAGCCTCAGCACCGGGAAACAGAACTGGACAGGGAGGCTGCGGCCCAGCAGCGGGAGACAGTACAGGCCAAATCCAGAGGGTTTGGGATCAGAAGCCTGCTCAGGCCGAGCACCATTGGCAGGAGGCTTCCTGAGGGCGAAGGCTGCCTTGACTTAGCGACAGAACACCATGGCAGCCCATCGGTGGTTGCGGGGGGGTGCTGGGGCTCCATGGCAACTGTGGACGACCCAGGTGCTACAACAGACTTGGGGGGTGACAACAGAACCAAAACAGGCAGCGCTGGGACTGACACCGAAACAGGAGACAAAGCAGGGGCCGCCCCAGGGGACACTAGTACACAAACTACCCCTTCAAGCGGCAGCGAGACAAAAAACGGCCCCTTCGGGTGGCAGTGAAACAAAACAGCCTTGGAGGGTGGTGGCAAACAAAATGTGTGGCAGAACACCTCAAAAAAAAAAGAAAAACGGGAACAGGAGGCTCACCAGCCAAGCCAAAATAGAGCCGCGTACGGCAGAACGGGAGCGGAAACAAGTGGCAGCTAGCGACTAGCAAGCGAGGAAGCAGGACAACAGTGGTGTCAAAGACCAATATAATAGCATTTAATTCATCCCAGATGGGAAATTCAGCATTTAATTCACTACATTGTTGGTTATTAGCAGCAGAAGATGAGTAAATCAACTTAGTAAACCAATAGTTTGGCATGTAGCATTCCCAAACAACCACTTTTTTGACCACACCAGAAGACTGTGGACCAAACCATTCACAATCCACTCTCAACTAGCTGTTAGTGGTTTCAGAAGGGAAGTTTGAATCTCACCCAATGAGGCCCACTTGAGTCACATGCGAATTTGCAGAAAAAAAATGTTTTAAATGGCATAAGCAATATACTGAAAATATTGAGATTACATGTCAGTTTGTGAAACAAGCCCTCTTCATTATTTGAGCTGCCTGCCACACTAGGCATGCTAGACTTTGACATAATGCTTTGCTTTAAGTCATAAAACACAAAGTTTTACTTTAAGAATTCTAGCAATGTAAAAATATAAAAATCAATAGGCCTACACATCACATCAGTTAGGCTAAAGTAATTAAATTCTTACTCAGCTATACACGTATGTATTCATTTAGATTTTAGACAGAAACAGCTTCCAGGCCTTATAGTAATGTGTTGTGTGGGAGTGTTATTAGGCTGTGTTCCTTTAATCTGCGGTAGTGCATACCGAGTCGTGTGTGTGTGTGTGTGTGTGTGTGTGTGTGTGTGTGTGTGTGTGTGTGTGTGTGTGTGTGTGTGTGTCTGTATGCTCACCACATTTACTGTATGTACCTGGCTGTATGCCTTGTTTTCAATAGTGTGAGCAATGGCTGTGGAATAACAGCCCCAGTATGTTCTGACCTTGACATTAATCAGCTTGCTGAATTGAAAAATGTTATGACAGTGCGTTCTGCTTCTAATGGCTAAGAAGAGCCCACCCAATATGCTACTTCACCGAAAGACAAAAACTAAAATCTCTATCTCTTGAAACAAGATGGATTTCATAGGCAAAGGCCTATAAAAATTGAATTATTACTGTAAAATCAAATTGGTGCCCGTATTTGAATGGCATATTGTGATTTGGCTGAATAAATTGTAATTTTTTTTAATTTATCACTATGAAAACAGCCTCTCTGGACAGTACATTTTAGAAACGGCCCCCTTTAAACAATATTTAAAATACACTAGGGATATGTAAGTTCACGTACTTGAATCAAAATATAGACAAACCATTCTGCCATCTAGTGGATAAATTATGCACTGAGGTATAATATCGACTCCCAATAAATACTGTACATCATATACAATATATAAGCCTACCATACAGTGGCGCAGGAGATGTTTTTACGGTGGGGAGGATGAAAGTGTGAGGAAAAATGTCTGTAAAAACTTTTAAGTCTGTACAAATATGCTTTTAGTTATTAAAACCAAATATGACACCATAGTTAAATCTGTCCGACCCGGAACTTGAACTCGCTCCTTCGTGCAAAGGAGAATCACATTACAAGGTCGCCAACAGAAAGTTATTATAGATAACACCATTGCATGTATTGAAGTATTTGAAAGTAAGATTTACGTCATTTATGGCTGCAGCGCAACTGTCTTGACATCGTTACAGATAGTTATGACATAGACTAGGCTCTACACTGGTCAACATGCCAACATGATCACTGGTCAGCAACACACGCCATTATCTCCCTACTGTAAACAAAAAGAAGCAAACTGCTCTGAAATATACCCCTTCTAAGAACGGTCAATGTACAAACCTATGTTATGCGCAGGGAAATTAAGCTTTTAGAGGAAATAACGAAATGGTGCACATTTTAGACTACACATAGTTTTACATCCTAAAAACCTAAGAGAAGGGTGTATCTTTTCGCTTTACTGAAGCCAAAATAGCAAAAGGAGATACCAACATAAACACTAGAACAGGACATAATGGGATGGTATCTGATGAACCAATATGAAAACTAACTTTTCTATATGGTATAGTAAAGTTTAATGTGCAATTATGAGATCCAGATTGAACTTGTGAGACAAATCCTGGTGTCAAAAGCTACCAGTAACCCAAAGGGACACAACTAACTCAATGAGACAATAGTAAATTATAATAATAGCTGTAGAACCCAAAATATCTGTTACAGCAACAACCACAGAGGGTGGGGCATGAAATAGTGGACTATAGTGGACTTGCTACTGTAATGCTGGTAGCCTTACGATGGTCATCAAAATAGAAATCTCAAAAGTGGGGGGACTCATTTTGTTCTCTACTGCGCCCCTGCTACCAT
>JAODOY010048778.1:0-18985 GCA_025399855.1 Forbesichthys papilliferus | reverse complement strand
ATGACGTAGTGTGAAGCACTTTGTGTTACATGAATTTGTATGAAAAGTGCTATATAAATAAAGATTGGTTGATTGATGAAGAAACATATATTCCAGATATGTCATATATGTTACACCACTGTTACATTCACCCCCTTTACTTAGCCACACACACACACACACACACACACACACACACACACACACTATAACCAACTGATTTTATGAAGAGTATCACAAGTGTGTGGTTTACTCTATATTCTATGTTTCAATGTCAATGCTTGTCTCTGTCCTCTGGTTCTACTAATATCACCCAACTTGGTCCTGCATGAGGTCTGATCCCTGTGGTTGTCACCATGGAAATATGCAATGGACAGTATCAATCTATCAATGTTATGGGTAGAATATACAGAAGCGGGCAATACAACACAACAAGGCATACTGTATGTGCATGAACATACAACAGAACAGCACAACTCCAGTGTGTGTCTGTGGGTTTGTGATTAGAGAACTTGACAGACCCACTTATATTCTTTCCCCGAGGCCTTTTTAAATGATAGTCAATAGAAGGTATCCAGTGACCAATTGAGAACTGTCTGCTTGGCTGTAATCCAGCCGTTACTATATTTGGAGACTCGGGACTGTGACATTGAGAAACCTGAGAGCCTGTGATAACTTCAGAGAGGAAGGTTTGTTCCTGATGGCAACAGCCAAGCGATGGTGCGCTGTTAATCAAAGTCCCAGAGCCTGTCATCCTTCTCTGGCTTCAGCAAAAGAATGAATGCTCAAATGGACGTAACACGGAGGCAGTAAACGCATCCGTTTTCAAAGACGGATAGGATAAGCAGTTTCATTATTTTGCGCGCATTTTTAACAGTAGACTTGCTGCCAGTTATTAATCTTCTGCTTAAACACTATAAAGGGGTAACATTATATTTAGTTCTTATACTTTCTGTGATTATTATCATGTAGCATGTGGAGATCCCTGCTGATAAAGCTATTGTATCATAGTACATAACTGCATAAACACTGCATGGATTATTTAATAGCTACATCTTTACTTGTCTCGCAGAGCCAGCCTTTACTTATGTAAAGTCTGGGACACAGCACTGGCTAACTGAATTTATACCCGCCTACTTGACAGGAGAGGTATTTCGATTGACAACCAACTACATAATTCAATGCCCAAATTGTACGTTACATTTACAATGAGGAATTTGTTTGAAAACTTAATCAAATGACTCTGGCTGTTGACATGTCTTGTAAATCTCTAAAATTAGTAGGCTACAGCTACTTAAAATAAAAATTTAATTAGTAAATAAAGAACTGCACTATTGATGGATACATAATCAAAATCGACATTATCACTTCTCGACAGTCAGAGTCCTGTGTCGAGCTTATACTGTATGTATCAAACGTTCAGCACTGAGTTGCTTATGGATGGACCAGCCACATGTCTCAGTAATGTGTAGAGCAGAACTACTCATATGCACAAATCTTAAAAACACTGTAATTATCATAGTTTGTCAAACTTAATTTTTTCATGAAATAAAACCCTTCACGCGAAAGCAGTCGGAGTCATCTGTAATTATCAAGGCATGTGCCCTATTAGTGTAACAACAGCTAACCTCATGGTAAGCCTTTCTGAACCAGAGTTGAACTGCTACTGCTTGTTTATGGAGAATGTGGGGCATCCCAAAAGGATCAACAGGACGTTTGATGCTGTGGGTTCTTGAGTTTTGTATAGAACTTTTCTGTCATGACTCCTGTCATCTTCCTCTCATTCACCCACTCCTCCGCTATTCCTGCTTCCAGAAAATACATAAAATATAGATTCATAAAAACATCCCTGTAGCACAAAGCAGCCTGAGCTTAAGGATAAGCACACCAGCTACAAGTTAAATAATGAATGACAAATAAATGAGTTCATGGAGTTGTTATATGGTTAGGAGTGCATCCACTCTGGATATAACTCAACACAAAAGAGGCCCAGATACCACATCATATATGGCTCTCTAAAAGAGGGTTAGGGTTAGGCGGAGGTCATTTATTAGTCTGGTAAAACCAACACATGAGCTGAAACAACAACAACAACAACTCCAGTCTCCTCTCTTACTTTGGCACTGGTAGCAGCGGACAACACGTATTCCCCCGGTTAACAATTACTGTAAGCATTCTCTCTCTGAGCCTCACCGAGACATGCTTTAAACCTCACACACCTAAACGTGCACATGCCTACAGTACTCAGAGCCTGTGTGTGTGCTCTAAGTCTACATATTCCAGGAACAGTACAGTGCTCTGCCAAACAATGTAAGCATTGTTCAGGACAGTATATTCTCACACAGCATGTATCATGTACATCTTGTAAATTAAAATATAAGACGTCCTTCAGAAGACATGTTACATTTGGTGAAAGTCAGCAGTCGTGTTGTTTGGATGTAAGACTGAGGAACGTGATTGGACAAAGCCCACGTCGGCCTTTTCAATTCTGTTCTGGCCAGTAAATACACAGTACTCATGCATTATACATCATGAGAGTAAATACAAACATTTGTTAATATTCCACACATGTTCCCGGTCCTCTCAAGAAGATGCTCGGTGTGTCACTTTTGTCTCTCTCCCTGACGAGCCACACTACCTCCTAATCGCTCTGCATGTCAAATTACATTTACTGAGACGCCATCACTGTATAACAAAGGCCTACTCAGAATAAATGTGTTTGCGTCAGTGCACAAATTGCCTTGAATATTCTCATTGCATCTCATTCATTCATCTAGAAACATTGTAACAAAACAAATTGTTCTATATTAAGCAAACAGATAATAACTAAAATAAAAACATTAAAATATAACTGCAGGAATAGGGTATTTTACTTTATTAAGTTCTAACTGTATGTCTCTGCTAATAGACCTCACTCAAACTAAAGCTAAGCACCTCTGAATTCTGCAGAGGAACCACTCAGGAGCTGCTAGTTATGTAGAGATGGCAGAATGCAGTATTCAGTAGAATGACAAACTAATAGCTTGCTTCAGCATTCCCTATTATGAATACAGTACCATACCTTCATAATAGCTATCAGCTAATATCTGTCCCCAGCCGCATTAGGAACTATCTGCTGAACACTAGCAGGACAGTTGTCTCTGTAGAGAACTCATTCAGAGAGAGAAGGCAATAAGTAAACTAATTTCTTCCAGGAGCAGAGAAGATGTGTTTCCAGAGAAGAAGAGAGCTCTCTGTTTACTCATCCATGTCACTGTATACAGTATTCTGAGAGACTCATTGAGGTTGGCTTCATGACAGCTAAAAAATGTCAGAGTCACTGAAGCTCAACTTGTACAGCACTTTATCTGTTCAGAACCACAGCCAGGGGGATATGGATACGGATACGTTTAGCTTCCACCTTAGGACGTAAAAACCTGTAAAAGGTGCATTTTACATTGTGTGTTTGCGTGTGAATACTCTCCCTCTGTTCAAATAATCAGAGTGAGGACAATGCAATATACAACAGACAAAATACATGACCAAGAGGTCACACTTGGTCAACACTCCAAGAAAACTGAAGGTCCACATGACTGCATCACCGAGTAGGATGTAGATATTGGAAGACTACGTTTGATCACCAATGTCATTGGTGATTTGAATATAACATAGATGTGTTGTTTATATGCACATACACAAACCTAGTAGGAAACTAGATTCGATTAATTGAAGCAATGTCATTTAATTATGCAAATGCTCCTTCTGTACAATATGTTGACCACTCACTCACCCTACAGTATACATCAGCTGGTTGAAGAATGATTGATTGCACTTTACAGATGAGTGATGAAATATCATCAAGTTGGTAAACTGGGATTTACGTTAGCATTGGCTGTAAACATAAACTAGAATATATTGAGTTCTAATGTAACCGCTGTGGCCATATTTCTGTTTCACTTTCGCTCTGCTCCCCCCTTAGAGAGTCATTACAGGAGAATCTGAGAGAAGATTTATGGGAACACATTTATCATTGGTCTTAACACAGACACTGGGCACTCACATATACATACGCAGTATAATATTTAGAGATCTGTGCATTTAAGGCGTGTCCAAATCCACTCTCGCTAGTTTACCTGAATAAAGAAATTGTCACATTGCCAGGCGCATGGTTCAAATTGGTTGTACTTTATCTTTTCATTAAGCGTGTGTGTGTTTTGGGCATAACATTCAATAAACAAATCAGTGTCATCTCCCATTCTCTTTAAAAGCAAGGTGCTCTTGCAACTTGGTGGATTGCTATTATAACGGCACATTTGCCACAGTTGCCAAAGTAAGACAGAATGCTTCTCTGCACAGCTGTTGCCATAGATTATCTGCTCACGTGCTTCCATTCTCACAATCAGTCCACAATTCCATCAAAGCTCCATGAAATACAATATCTTGATGTAGGCCATACAATAAAAATCTTTCACACGCTTTATTTTTTATATTTTGCATGTTTTTGAACTGCTGCACATCCCTGTGTGTAAATGTACTGCCTATAGGCAGGCACATGTTGATTTTAGGCTATTATCTTGATAAAAAGCCCTTAAAATAACAATGAATGCACTATTGATTCAGACTAGGTTTTTATTGGTTAATTGCCCAATCATTTTCTGCTGCCTCAAGATATCTATGCACTGACCATAACTTATTTTAATACCAACACATTTAATACCAATGTGGGTTCTGTATGGGGAATGTCTGAATCTATAAGACTTGCGTTGCACAAGCCCATGTTTTTTAGAAAGCCCCAAAAACTTGTGAGGAGAGAAATTGTTTTAAATTTGAGCTTGAAGTTAGCAAGCGTTCTCGAAAATAACTAATCCTGCCTTTAACCAAAGTCCTAGTCTCGCAGAGTCAGCGCTGGCTAACAGTGTCAGTTCCCGCTTACTTGACAAGCAAGGTGTTTTTATCGACATGCATGACGACCAACTATGTAATTCAATGACTGTCGGCCATTAAACTTGCAATGAGGAAAACTAAACAACGACTCTGGCTGTTTACAGGTCTTGTAAATCTGTAAAATTAGTAGGCTAAGGTTATTGGTTAGAATAAAAGTTTAATTTTATATTAGTAAATAAACTAATGAGCAATCGTTGCACCAGAAATTATGAAGACATAGTGGTGAGTGACAATGCTACAGTACTATTACTTCCTGAAAGTCTGAGAGTCCTGTTTTAAGCTTACACCAAGTCCTAACTGGATGCGACAGCAAGCGAGCGTCCGACTATCGCGTTCCATCGGACACTTCATGTCCTCACTGAATCCGTCAGAAATTACATTCGATTACATGTAAACAAACCACGTAGACTACCTATTAGCAGTAGCACACTAGAGAGCATTCACCTTCTCCATATTCATACTATGACGGGGGCAGGTACAGATGTCATTGTTGTAGACCACATGTAGTATACAACCACCACCTCTACTTTGTAAAATAAGATAACTAGCTTGCCAGCTCTGTTAAGCATGCTAATAGAAAACAATCTTCCGCCAGCCAGCTTCCACATTAAGGTAACTGAATGAACTGTTTGAACCATTTTATTTAGCCTAGTTCTATGGTCTCTATGCGAGCGACAGGAAGAAAATAGAAACAGGGCGTATGATAAAAGTTCCCTCAGAACGGCGCACCGCATTGGCCAGCGCAGCATCGCGTCGCTCGCGTCCAGTTAGGACTTTACAACAGAAAAGATAGCAATCGATTTGCTTTTGTCGCTGACGCTCTCTCGCGTCGCATCCAGTTAGGACGCGGTGTTACAGGGGTATATGTATCAGACACAGAGCAAAGAGTTGCCTATGTGATGTAGTGCTAATGAACGGAAGAGGCTGAGACTACCAAAGTCCTTACAGGCAAGTCTCGCCACTTGGTAGCCATCTTTGAAACGCCCAGGTATTTATTTAGGAAGAACTGGCATGAATAGGACGAGAGCCATAACCACACTTTCAGTGATCATTGGGACATACCAAGAACTGCATGTACTGTATATGACCAGAGTCGAATCTGATACAAATATTTGGTGATTTTGCCCTAAAATACGTCTTAAAATAATATTTTTTCTCCAGTTGATACTTCATTGCCTGTAAGATCTTAGTGAAATAAGGACGCACTGTTCTCACACATTTCACTCTGTCATTAATTCATTGTACAAAAGCTAATAAAACTATATCTAATTTTAACAATATATATAGGCAGCTGCTGTGTGCATTTGTAATATATTATCCACCTCTTCCATGCTTGTTCATAGTCAGTCTACCACGATTTGAAAGTAACTGTCGCAAACTGAGCGCTTACGTCAGGTATATGTTATTCCAACTGCCACATTTGGCTTTTCAGAATTCCCCCATATAGCTCCATTCAAAAGTCCCCAAGTCTCCTGTATATAGTGTCTATATAGTGTCTCTGCTTTAACAATAATATACAGCATGTATACTGAAATAACTGATATTTATGGAATGGACTCTAATGTATACTGTATACATCAGACTCTATATGTATTTGTGCTGTTCAATGTGTGTGGGGATCAGTGGGGAACAGGCTTTTTGGGGAAAGTATTTGACAGCACTACCTGTGTAGTGTTGGCCATGAGGCAGGAAACACGCCTTGCGACCAGTCTGGGGCTAGGTACTGTATCTTATTGTGATCTATCATGCTTTGCACCACTTCTGTTTACTGATATACAGTATTTCTTCCTCAGACATTTTTCGATTTGTCATGCGCGCATACAATATACAAACCCTATTAGTATAACAGTTAGGGTCAATTTGTCATTAACGTAGCAGAGGAAGCAGCAATGAATAGACACAAGCCTGATCCCTGCCAGTCTCCTTATCTATCACTGTACTTTGTGTCCACATTTCTCTCCATTAGGCCTGCACACACAGACACAGCGCACACTATACAAAGGCAGGCTGCCAGCAGCATTAGAGCTGAATGTCAGAGTGAATGTAGCAGTCTTGGGCAGGGTGGTGTTTCAAGTAATGTGCTCCAGTGGGGGACAGTAGGAGATACTTGATTCCACTCTCAGCTCAATTTTCCAGGACAGACTGGTGCATTTAACAGAGCCGCTGTTCGGACTGTGCTCAAATATTGACATCTTAAATCAGATTGCTTGGTAGGAGCCTGACTCACACAGGTAACGTTTAAAGGGACACGTATCACAGATTGTTCTATTATGTTTCTAGCACCTCCATAAAAGACAACGTTGCTGTTGATGGTGGGAGGGGGTAAGATGTGGGTGAGTGTATGTTCTATTGCGTGCTGAGATTAGCGCAGCGCTCTCGAAGAGATGTTTGAGTAGCGATGAAAAGGTGGTTTATTTCTTCTCCAAATGTAAGTGCCTCTAATCTACTTCACCATTTCAAGTGTTTGATTACAGTATACACATTTATAAGTAGCTAGGCAATATGGAGGGCTTGCGAGGCTTATGACTAAATCCCATTCTCGTCTCACTAAGAGAATAAATATGACGTTAGAACATTGTGCATACTATGCATCCCCAAAACCTCAGAGAGCTAGCCAGACCTGGCTGGCCTGCATCAGCCTCTCTGGGGGGCATGTGGGGCCAAGTTGACGGAGGTCCAAACCAGCACCTCTGCAGCCAAGAAGGCCCAGCACGAAGCTGAACTGATGCTGGCTGGAGCCAATCAGGCCTGAGAGCTGGAGAAGTGAATTCTGAAGAGAGCTGACCAGAGCCAACCAGGCCTGAGAGCTGGAGAAGTGAAGAGAGCTTCCCGAGGACCACCATCAACCTACAGCTACACAACTCCTGACACTCACTATGCCTGGTAAACAGAGCGGGCCAAAAATAATCCCTTGGCATGGTGAAATGTTGAATGTTTTAGCTAGTTAAAGCAATGTAGCATAGTGTGGCACAATTTGTGTTTACATGGGCATATTTGACATGATGATATGACACTCTCTCAGTCTCTATTGCCTGTTTCCCTTTGTATTATTTGTCTTACTTTGTCTTATTTATTATTATTGTGAAGCACTTTGTGGGTTTTATCTGTGAAAGGTGCTACAGTATAGAAATAAGCTTTACTTATTTACTGTATCCAGATTGGTCTACTACTACTTTTTTTCAGCTGGAAAGCTTATACAAACTTAATTATGGGATGTTTACCTTAGATTTGTGTCACAGTAGCTTTTTTATACATTTCATATATATGGTAGATGTCAGAAAAGCCAGCGAGGCAGCACCACACCATGGCTTGGCATGGCATGGCAGCCACCTTTGGCCTGCTAAAGTGGAAGCTCTGCTGTATGGCCAGGATGCTTAGAAGATGAACACAGAGGCTCAACAATGCGTGTCCATGCCTGCTTTCACCCCCGATGACCTGCTGCCTGAGGTTGCCCGGGTCTCTCCGGAAGAACGAAGAGCAGTCCCAGTCCCAGTCCCAGTGACGCCTCCTTCACATTACCCTTTCCTGCCATGCTCCGATCTGCAGTCTCCTATGACCTGGTGCTACTGTAATGTTGCTCTGTGTTCCTGGCCCACCAGCGGGCACACCAGCTGCGTGTTACTAGGTTGCTGCCATGGTGAAATGAAGCTGTGCCACTTGGCACATATTGCATCCTAAAGGCCTTGGCACACTACCAAATGCGTGGATGAGCGCTTGGGCTGTTCCAAGCATACTTAACGCTGATGCGGCGGCTACCGTAATATCCCGGCTATTAACCGCGGTTAATATACTGATTTTGCAAACTGTCGGCAGCTCTGCGGCTAATACGCGGTTGCGGTCTATACACGGGGTGACATTTATTCTCTCTCATTGGGTGATTTTTATTATTATTTTTAAGGTAGTCCCGCAATATTAATTATACATCCAAAACTATAATTTTGTGCTATGGTAGCAGGACAATCTGACATGGTAGAGGGCTTTTCACACACACGGAATTGGCATCCCGCTCTCCGTCCTGCCCGCCTCTCATGTGAAAGGCATACTGCAGTCACAGAAGTGATGCGTCTGGCTTTGAGGTAACCATGAGAACAGAACAGTAAACAAACTGTACATCTATCTTTTGTAGATAAACCAAAAGATAGATGCATTAACAGTCTCTAAATAAACCTTTATGAATTAAGACAACATATGATAGATATGCATGTAATTGTGCATTTTATTACATTTTAAAAATAATACCAACCAGTCACACTCCAAATAATTTCCATGATGGCCCACAAACAAATCTTACTAACGTTACTACAAAGCATACAGTAGGTTACTTACCACTCTGTTGACAAAAAGCTATCCATGCTTTTTGTAGGCTAGATACCAATAAGCAAGTGAATAAAGTAACTAAGATATTCGCTGGAAAGAAAGTTTTTTTTTTTATACGCCTAGAACACTCATTTGTGAGCTAAGTAGGGCATCCATTTTCTGTAGTGGGCTTCAGAGGCTGTCGCACATGTGCAGTCAACGTGCACATATCTGTGCGGACAGACATCTTTGGAGATCCACAGAACATGGAGGACATGGACTGTGCACGGACGTGGCAAGTATGCCAAGGCCTTAACTGTCCTAGAAGGTTTGCATGGCTCCCCTCTGTAGACCCTTCCCAAGAGAGTCCTTCCTTGCCCAATAAGAGGAACATGTGAAGAGGGTATAGTTTGTTTCCATGTGAAATTTGGGCTGTAAAGCCCTTTGAGACTGTAATGTGATTAAGGGCTATATAAATACACCTGACTGCTCCAGTGGGAGGTGTGTCAATGCACCACTGAACTCAGGCTAGACAAAGTCAGCCACATACTGTAGTGGCATGGTTTGAGAACCATTAGCGACAGAGATAAAAAGCTTCAGGTCTTGGTTTGTTCTATTCTGTTGTCTGTATTCTGGTAATAGTAATATTAGTGCTCGTTGCCCTTGCTTACAGTACAGTAGCTTAGTATACAGTATATTACCCGGTATATTACTTATACGGTATTGTGATGCAAATATGTTCAGTAGAGTCTCAATATAGCATTTCATCTTGATGAAAACTCTAAGGGTTTATTAGAGTATGCATGATCCAAAAATTGCAATATTTACAATATAAAATATTTAAACCAAAATAGACATAAAACAGATCACCACAAGAGTCCCACCTGAAGTGCTAGAAAACAAAGAACCTCTCTGATCTGTATTAAATGTACGTTTCTCATCAGAGAACTGTGAGTTGAAAATAGAGAAAGGTTCATGGCACAACATCTAGGCAGAGCTCTTTGAAAAGCCACTTGAGTTCTACTTTAGCAACTGTTTCAGCACCTTTTGCTTTTCCACAATAGGAATATTATTAGTTCCTGTTGTAAAGCAGAGTAGTACAGAGTTTGAGGCACATTGCAGATTAGTCAATCTCAATCTTTATGTGAGTCAACCGTCAGCACTGTTTTTTTTCATTGTTCACTATTGTGCATTGCTGTGATGTTGTCATCTAGCCTGGCTTGAGACCATCCTGGTCACTATGGAGAGATCTCAATGGGGAAGCAGTCTGGAGAGCACGCAATTGTGACTGAGTCCGAGCATAAAGTGTCCAAACCAATCAGTGTCATTCTGAGCTATATTATAGCTACGAAGGTGGTTCAGGTGTCTCGACCTCAAAAGCAGCTGGAAAGTTCACAAAATTGATTTGAACATAGTTACTGCAATCGCATGTTTTATCTGAAATGGAGAATATTTATTCTTTGAAAGAGCAGCACTAATTGCTTTTATAAATGGAAAAAAACATTTTTACTCACAATTTTATTTAATAACTGGTGCTGCTGGTTTGTAGTATTTTGATTAAGTGCCTCTGTAACCCTGCTAATATAGTGAGTCAATTCAAGAAATGAAATACTGTTCTTATAAGAAAGGATGTGAAAGGAAGTAAACATCCAGTTGGAACGGTATGGAGAGTGCACCAGAAGTTAATTAGCACTACTGTACTTCACATAACTCTGATACAGTACATACACACTATTTTCATTGTTTAAATCAGTCATGTCATGTCAAGTTTCCCAACAAACTGTGTGTCAGCGACATTCACAGACCTCTTTAAGACAGGGGAGAAAACCCCAAAAAAGGGCATGCCCTCCAAAAGCATTTTTTTAAATAATAAAATTCAGGCTAATGGGGTGCACCGGGAGAGTTCCCGGTGGGCCGGTCTGTGTTTTCTGGCCGCGACGACCGGTGTTGGTTGAAATATGGATGCAATCCATATCTGCCTGCACTCACAGGAGCCAACATCTTTTTATTTACTATTTGCTTGCAGCCCACTCGCAGAGTGCAGCCTGCAAGTTTATGATGACGTAATTATATTTTTACTTCCCATCAGCGGAACCTTACTTAAAAAAAAAGAAAACTTTGATTGTACAGTAAGTGTAAGTCGGTGGTGCTTGTTGTTGATGGAGGATGCAAGCAAAGAATAATATATCTAATGGATAATAGAAAGTGCAAAGGCGGTGCTGAGAAGGCAAAAATATTTAAAAAAACGAAAGCTCTGAGCAGCTTTTTCCTTAAAACCAGTGAGAGTAGCCTACACTAAATTAAAATGATGAGACGGTCGGTAAGCTAACGTCAAGCTAGTTTCAAGATGCTAGTGGCCATGCAAAACGTTTTTCTGCAAAACCACAATTTTCCTTAAAACCAATGAGAGTAGCCTACACCAAATTATATGATGAGACGGTCGGTAAGCTAATGTCAAGCTAGTTGCAAGATGCTAGTGGCCATGCAAAACGTTTTTCTGCAAAACCACAATTTTCCTTAAAACCAATGAGAGTAGCCTACACCAAATTATATGATGAGACGGTCGGTAAGCTAATGTCAAGCTAGTTGCAAGATGCTAGTGGCCGTGCAAAACTACCATTCATGTTTATATATAAAACATTTTCAACAGTGAAGAGTCAGATAGCTTAGCTAAACCCTCGTCTGTGTCACGGCACTGGCGCTGGGTCGTGGAGGCAATCCAGCAGGCTTATAAGGAGACTCACGGGACCACGCCATCTGGCATGCGTGCACACCGAACATGGAGCGCAGATAGCATAGCATCCTCACAGGTGCTGCGGCCAGTCTGTGCTGCAGTGACACCGGCCGCTGTGTTTATCTCCACCAACATGTATCAACATATTGTCATCCTACTGTTCCCCTACAGAGGTCCGTTACATTGAGAGCCCCAGTCAGAGTGTATATTTTCCTTAGCATATGGCCGGCTTGCTTAAGCAGCCTTCACCGCTGGTGCAGGCCAAGACGTGTGTATATAGTGGTGTAGTTAATTTGATCCTTTCTTCTTTTGACCTTGAGGACTACACTGTCACCTTGCCGTGTGTCTTATTAGTTACCCTGCACATAGGAAATTTATTGGTATGGGTAGAACCTTTATCGCTCAGTGACATGTTCTCATCGTCATTCCATTCTGATGCCCAGAGAGTCAAACGTGTTCTTATGTCCCTTTGCTACTGTGTCCTTTAATTCACATTACCCTTGAGGAGAAAAGCAGTAGGAGCTAATGAACAAAACTGTATGAGTTGCATCAGTGTATCATTAAACATGTTTACTATTGATTAATTGGGCCAATCGTGTGGTGGCATGCACATTATTTGGGTTGGATGTTCTTCTGTTATTCTTTTTAAGATTAATTCAAATGTGGAATCCAACTGTCTTGGACAGAATTAACTTTGTGATCGCTATACATTATAATCTAAAATGTGGGAAAGAAAAACATTATCAGAGAATGTAGGCATTTATGAATTCATTATTTTAAATGTAATGCTACACACATCTCAAAGTATGCACAACTATTTCAAATCCCTTCAGACAACATAATGTAACACAGCTGTTACATTAACATAGTTTAGTTGGGTTTGTGATAAACAGATTAGCTGTTCTGACAAACAATGGCATTGTAATTATGTTTTGCTTCATTTTACATATTATTTATGTTGAATTGTGTTTATTATAACTAAATGGTGTCACTTACTGTACGTGTGTACGTGGGTAAAAACAGGACAGTCAACACATCTATAGATTTGGATCTTATAAATATACAATTAATGTTCAGCCGAAAGCTACTTTTTCATTAAATCTGTAAATTAAATACCTGGTGAATAAATTAGATGTAAAATAGCATATTATTGCACATGAAACTACAGTATAATCCCTAATTGCACATAATTTCTGCATGAGTCATACCACTGTTATACCACTGAGGCTGAACTACAAGTACACTGTAAAATTAAAAAGAAAAGCAATTAATGAGTTATTTTTAATTATCGGTGGAAATCATTTAGAACGGACACTGCTCATCAAACAGTCAGGCGCTGAGATGAAAGCAAGATAACACTGCTTAATAAATATGTGCAGGTGGTATGCTGAAAATATCCTACCTAAATGTTTGACTGAACATGAAGTACAATTACTGACCCACCCGTAAGCTATGTACAATTTATACTCATGTTTTAGCTCAGGGTTTCACTTATCCAGCAACAATATGTTTGTTTGTCTAAACATTGAAGTTGTGTTGTGTAGAATGCTTGGTGGAGCAGCTCTGGGACTCTTTTTGGTCTCAGAGACAACACTATGAGAACCTTAGGCTTGGTGATGATTATATGGAATTTTAATACAACCTAAATACAGTAGATTTATGTGGCATGATTGTATTTTGGTGGTATGAAAATGTGCATCTTTGGGCTATATTAGCTTGTAGGAGGAACATGGCAGAACCTTTGATGTTTCAGGTTTGACTGAAAGAGCAAGACAGCCTCAGATGCACAGAGAGCCAGAACACAACAGTTCCCCCACACTGCTCCAGGGCTATCATCTACTGTAGCTGCCACCCACTGGACCATAGCACTTCCAGCCATTGTAGCTGCATCAACCATAATGGATACGTTGAAGCTACTGAGGAAGTGCTTCACTACTGGTAATAGCCACTAGGTTCTGATTTCATAGCAGAGCAAATTACATTACAAATCCCATGCAGGCAAGTGAGAAAAATTGCTTCTCCTAGAAATATTTAATATGATTTGTTTAAACTTAAAGAAGTTGAGTTTCAATAGTTAGCCTACTGCTTTTAAATGCTGCATTGCCTCTGCTTCACGTATGCTGTGGTTACTTAATTCACTATGACTGAATAATTTGGGCAAAGGCTGCCAACCTACTGTGGGGAGATATCACTGTGTGTTGCATCATGTTTTCTGCTGGCCAACAACATTATAACATACGGGGAGGCATATGGAACCAGTGCTGTCTGTAATCATTGCATATATGCTGATTGTGATGGTGATTCCCTTCAATGTGAAGGATGTTTTGTGTTAGAAATTAACTATATAAAGTAAGACATACTTGTTTGGTAATATAAACAAAGTAAAATTACCATAATGCACACATCTCAAAGTAATGTAATAAATTATATGATAGTGAATTAACTGTGAATTGTTGCATTTGGCACACTTTCAAAATAGCCATCCTTTATTGATTCCCATGATGGGATTTCTGTTACATGGGCAAATCAACCTCTGGTGCATTCTTTGTATTGTGGGCTGAATGAAACACACACAGACATTTCATTCTTATCTTTACACAAACGCTATATGAACGAGTTTGTAAGTGTATTTGGACTGTGAAAAATGAAATGAACAGAGACACGTTCACATTGATATATGGCCTGTCTTCTGATATTCTACATGATACTAGTTATTCTTGTGAACAGGCAGTATCAGCAGCCATGTGGCAGTCCGTTAGTGGTGAGGCAAATTTCCTGCTGTGATTGAAATAGACTTGTCAAAGTCCCATAATCTCTATATCCCATTTTCTGGTAAAAGAATGGCCACTGGGCAGGAACTAAGGAGGCATGCTTGTAAATGAGTTCAACTTCAAGCCATGGTGGAGCTTAGGCACAGAGGAAATACATTGTGATGACTGATGACCCTTTGACGCACACGCTACACAAACGCCTTCTAATGCACATCAATCAATTGCTATGTATTTTCATGTAAAGCTCAGTGTTTCTTTGCTGTATCTTTTAAAATAATTTGATTTAATTATTTAATATTTAAATATTTAATATTGATTTCATTAGATATCTTGGTTTTGATTACTGCACCGTTTACTTTCTTTATAAACAAAAAAAAATGTTTGTATTACTATATCAATTTACAAACATGGGTTGACGCATGACCCATGTATGCAAGTGGGATTTTGATGAAATAAAGACATACTATAATAATAATTTGTTTAAAAAATCACTATAGCAGTGATTTGGTCTAAACAATAATACATGTATTATTTGAAATATGTTTATTTGTCACTTTGTCAAACATAACATATTTAATTGATAACCAATAACTATTGAACTCTAATACAGTATCTGTATCTAGTATCTGTAGTGAACTGTAGTGAATGAAACAGAATAAAACTAAACCAATGAAAGAACATCTTAATCTTGATGAACAGCCACCTTGCATTGGTCCCACCACCCATGTAATCAGTGTGTTCTGCAGTGAAGTAGGTGTACGCATTGAGGGTGGCAACATCCAGCACAGTGTGCCATAGAGACCAGCACAGGCCTAGCCTCACAACACCATCCTGATCTCACGAGCTTCAGTTTAATTTTGTAGTGACAATCAGGCTGCGGTCATACATACGCACATCAAAAACTGGGTAGAGGATGGACCGTTCACCGCCATCCGATGTGAGCTTCATAATCAAAGTCTCCATTCCATCCGGCCTCTCTAAGAAAACTACAGCCAATTGCAGCACTGTAGGGTCAACCACACATACAAACATCCTTGCTGTTGGTTAAGGCTGCGAATTTAGCGGTAAGAATTAATTTGTGTTGAACTCTCGGCGAAGGGAAGATGCGATTTTGCTTCGCCAAAAGATGCACTTTCGCTCGCATAGAATGAATGCAACCAAGAGGCGAATATTGGCTGCTGTCAATTTCACGCATGTGTGAACGTATCCTCAGTCTGGAATGCCAAGAAATCCTTGCGAGTTGTGACTGAATTCAAATAGCAAATGATCTGGCATCAGCGTCATACTGATAGATAGATAGATCATACATCTGAACCATACAACAGAGGTGTGTTCAGAATTGGCAAACATAGCGAACGTTTGCAAACATATTTTTACAATTTTGCATTTGCATTGTGTTCGCCACGAATGTTTGCGAACAAAAGCAAACTGTTTGAGAAGGAAGTTATCAGCAAACACACGTTGAAGCTGGATGAAGGGTGATAGTTTAACATTTTTGGAATGTTTACACAAATTGTTCAAATTAAATTCAGTTATTTTTAAAAGTACCATTACCCAACACTGATGTTTTTTATTATTATTTATTAACATAGAATTATGTTGGCCAGAACAATGGCATATGGCTCTATGACTTGCTTTTAATATAGTTAGGATTTTACAACAGTGGACTTCTGGACAATCCTATCATTTTTTATGTTGATGAAAGATGTATATTCATAACAAAATATATGCATTAGATGGAGGCTATGGATAACGCAAGGACATTTTTCATATTGTATTATATTAATTTGTTTTTCCTATGTTAAGGTAAAAATGGATACACTATATACACAGGTCTTATATTGGAAACATCACACAGCTAAATAAGATAATGATGGACATTTTCAAAACATTACTGATGCCATCACATATCCCACTCAGTGAAGTAATGCTATAATACCCAAAATGAAAGTGCACAGAGCGAGGAAACAGGCAACAGTGTGATTGTGTGTTTTGGGGGCTACAGTGTCTTCTATCAGCAGAGTAATCATGCAAACTATTAGAGCTCTTCCACAACCTCGCACCATGCCATTTATTTCACTCCCATTGGATGTGTGCATGCCAAACTCATTCTGCCCATGGTATTGTCAGTGTCACTGATGGGACATACAGCCACAAGATGGCACAGATGCAAGATGAGGATGCATTCAAGAGCCTGGAGAATCTCATCTCCTATTGCCAATTAAGACCAGACTAATTGCTCATAGTCTTGGCGTTATTAAGACTTATGATAGGCATACCCATAATCATAAACACATAGGTCTAAATAAAGTCATTGGGCAATAACAGTCTGAACCATTAATCACATCACACGCATCACATTATTTCCACCTCTTTCTCTTCTTTATATAAATACCACAGCTAGCCTTTTAGTCAGACAGTTTAAATGCAATATGAGTCCTTACTTAAAAAGCAGCAATGCGGAGCACAATTTCATAATTACGTCTCCTCCACATTTAATTTGGTCTACCTCTGCAGGCAAACATGGGGGCAGGTATTAGCTGAACCACAGTCCTCTAGAGGAGAGAAACATTAAAACATCTGAGCTCCATTCAGGAAACCACAAGAGTTGAACACATTAAACAAGAGCGTAGGGAGGGAGGGAGAGAGAGAGAGAGAGAGAGAGATAGAGAGAGAGAGAGAGAGCGGGGGGGGGCAGTGCAGCTATATAAATAGAGTGCGACAGAAGTACTGTGTAAATGCATATGGGAGTATACGACAGGTTGTGCTAGCTCTGGTGTGTGGAGCGCAATACTCAAAAAGCTATTAATCAATTGTTCTCACCAGAGTCCCAGATTATTAACTGTGGGGCCATATGACGGAAACCACTGGTGTCACTAGAAATAGACAAAGGAGGCTTTATTCAAAACGTGGAGTTATTAACATGTTGGACTAGCACAGAAGATCTGGAACATACTGTAAATGACCCAGGTTTGGAGGTCACAACACAAGAGAGGACTTGGGTTAAGATGGTGTCACAACTCACAACTACATTAAAGGACTCATTTCATGCCCCTTTTCACTTGTTGACACAGTTCCTTGACTTCTCAATGCAATGTAGTTGACAAGCTTAGGTGAACATACCACATAGATTATATGGAATAGTATATCATACAACAACTCTTTAGATAACGGTCTGATTTCAATGATTGTTGCTTAAATTCAACAAGTCACTGCCCACCCGCCCCCACTTCCACGTATGTGTGTTGACGTGAGGCTACGACTGCTTTACTGCTAGTACCGGTGCAGACTACTCAAATGCGGTTTGAACAGTTGTATGGGTTTTGGACCACATATGGTCCAAAGGAAGGAAGCAAGGAATTAATATTGCGCATGAATTCTGACATACCATCCAGACTACAGTAAAGGATACACGTGGCAGAATGTAGTTAATTGAGCAGTTAATTCAGTTAAAACAGCTTGGTCACACAGCCCTGTGTAGGAACGGTGTTACGTTTTGATAACCAGCCATGTATCTACTAAGCACATTATTTCATGAATGAAGGTTAAATTATCATCACAGCCATCTCTTCCCGCTAAACAGCCATGTACCCATAAGCACGTATTACTTAATGAATGAAGGGTTACATAGCCCGAAACCGCAGCTGTTCTTGCCGCTACAGGGCTATGATAGATAGGTGGCTAGCTGCTAGCAACAACACAAAGTGATAGGCTATATGGGTAACCAAGAAACGTTCAAATTAAACAAAGACATATTCTATCTTTGTTATTATAATAGATATAACGTAAAATGTTTTGTATGATATGACTGATCACTGACCCAGATAAAAACATTATTACTCGCGCTACCAAAAACGGCAGCCCGTTTCCGGCAGGGAATACATTTTCGGTATGACACGCAAGTGCGTCTTTATCAATGAGCACTGTTTAGATTAAGTACAGGACATTAACACAACATTATTTAAGCAGCCTATTTCTAATCAATTTCAGAACAATAGCCTACAGTATGTTAATCTAATGTACTGTAGTTATTGATGTGCACATCACTCTTGATGTCAAACCACAAAAATGCGGATTCCGTCCTGGTTGTGGAACAACAGACCAGCTCTTTACTCTCGCAAGGATCCTGGGGGGGGCCTGGGAGTATGCCCTTCCGGTCTACATGTGTTTTGTAGATCTGAAGAAGGCCGAGAGGAGAGTATGAGCGGGTCCCCCGGGAGATACTGTGGGAGGTGCTGCGGGAGTATGGGGTGAGGGGGTCCCTTTTAAGGGCAATCCAATC
>JAODOY010048767.1:0-18152 GCA_025399855.1 Forbesichthys papilliferus | reverse complement strand
CCCCCCCCCCACTCTTCCCCCTCCCACACACACACACACACAAAATATAATCTCAAATTATATTTTATATTGACAGCCTGTTTGCTCTGATTTAAAATCTGTGATTTCACCAGTATCCAAGTGGAGCTAGTCCATTCAAAATTGTGAGTGCACAGTAGGCTAATATTTAGAATATATCTGTTTTCTAGAACCCAGAAATTGGCATTTAAGTGCTTTATTTAAAAAATATCTTTGCGGGGCATATATGCCCCCGCACCTCTAAATTTCACTGTCCCCGCAGTTTAAAAACACTCCTATGCCCTGGGAAAACGGGAATACATTCTCATTTAGGTCTAATGTTGATAGGCTAAGTATAATATTTTTGCTGCTCCAGACATATAAATATAAAATGTTTAGTGCACAAATGGCACTTTTGATAGTAAAGGCTTTCTAAATATTTCTTTCTATACTATTATTTGAATAAATATGGTATGCGGCAACTGACAAGGTTAACGTCGAGGATGTCTGTTCTGCACATTTAATATTCATTTTATAAAACATTTTCAGATTTATTTTAAATACAATTTTTAAATAAAAACAAATGGAAACAATGAACTTGACATTAACATAGTACTTTATTTACTTAAATACCACAGGATATTAGTAGTCATTACACATTGTATGTTTATAACATTCTGGTCCTTCTCAACCTGCAGACAGAATACAGGATAAACTTGGAGCACAGCAGAGATGTCAGTAGCGTGAAAAATAAATATGGATTGTCAAAAAAGATTAAAGCTAATCAATATGCTGTCGCGATAACCACAATATTGCAATACCGCGGTGTTGCTAACCCAACCGCATTGTAGGCTACCAACGTAAATCACCGCATGGAAAATTCTTTAACCACGACAGCTCTACCTGGGACATCATGTAATATCATCTAAGGCTGCTGCTTATGACATAACTCTGTCTCCAGGTTTAATAGTACCGTCACTGAAGTAATAACAGTTTCATTGGCACAGCTTGCTGATGTCATTAATATTTTGTTAGTTATGAATGTAGCACTCTGAAACAGACTCGTCTATCACATTAGGACTTCATCGATGAGCCATAACAGAATAAAAAAACACAGCTTCACAGCTGTTTGATTTGAATAGGCATTGGCGGGGGTGTGGTAAGGGTGGTCTTTGTAAATACACTGCAAACAATTGAGTTGAGAAAAGTCAGTGTAACTTAATTCATCTCAAATACGTTCATCATCGAAAGCAACTATGTGGGGAAAGTTTCAAACGTAAAGGGCCTTCACTTCTGTACAATATTCAATACTTCTGTACAATATAGAAAGAGGTTGAATTCTAGAATTCATAAACATTTGAATCACACACCGGACATGCTTAGAGGCACATACCCATATAATACGAAATACACAAAAAGCAGCACATCTGGTCAGACAGGGAATTTGGGAGTCTAAAAACAAATAAATGGCACTGTAAACGCACAACGGCATTGACATCATGGGGTGTGAAAAGGCAAAAGCTGATGTTCAAGCTGTTCGAATACAAAAAGTAATATTTTCAACTACAGACATCATTGTAATCTTGGGCACATGATTTCATTAGTCTCATACTAACATTGAACCTGTATTGATTGAGTACCAGACTCATTTGTCCTCACAAATCAATGCCACATTTGAGTTATTCTTTTAGATTAAAAGGTACAATGTTGGGTTGCAAATGGGCTATACAATCTAATTGTGGCAGTTTAAGGGGCCTCTAATACATTACACTTTTACATTTCTCCTTTGAGGCAAAATAAGAGGCATAATGAAATAATGCATTGTATTGGGGTAAAAACAAATACAAATTCCTGTACAAGAACAGGTCTATGAGTTAGCAGACCTGCTTACTTCATTGTTCATCAATAATCAATCTGTTTCTTGTTCTATCCAATAAAACACCAATTAAGATTCAGTAAAAATCTTATACTCTTAAAATCTACAAGATTGTGAGCCAACAGTAGAGATAATGTAAACTGCAAGTGCTAAATCAAGTCCAATAAAATCTCTATTTCCCCTCTTCATTCGATTCTCTGTGATGTGCAAATATCTTTGCAGTGTATGGCACCTGTTGCCTGCTACAGACAATTAAGAGATTTTTTACTTCTTCAAGGTCAGAAAATACATACACAGGTAATAATACTTTGCCATCTAGCATAAAGAGACCCAAAACCAATAGATTTCTTTAAGAAAACTTTGAATTTGAATGTTACAAAACGTGTAATCATTTACTTTTTTAATTTGTTGTTTCGGCAGGTTCTCCGGGGTAAAAACAAACGGCACGTTTCCTTCTCCCCTCCCAGACTCTACCGGACCTTCTCGTGGAAGGCCGAGCGCACGCGCTTGCGCACGTAGAACGCGGTGAGCGCACTGCAGCAGGCGGTGAATATGAAGAGCGCCACGGCGTCGTGGGCCAGGTCGCCGTGGAGACGCTCGTAGAGCGGTCGGCGCTCCACGAAGTCCACGCGCAGCGCCTCGATCTGCACCAGTGTGCACAGCACCAGCAGCACGTGGAAAATCTGGTGGCCCTGCCCGAAGAAGTCGCACTTGCCGGGGAACCAGCGCTCCGGGTGTGGGCAGGAGAAGAAGTAGGCGCTGACCAGGAAGAAGATCACCTGGTAGCGGTGGTAGGCCACGGCCGGGTCGGAGCACCCCTGCTGGTAGCAGCTGGCGATGCGGTGGAGCACCGGGCTGATGTCGAGGCAGTACGCCAGGCCCGACGGCAGCACCTGGAACAGCTTGTGGGCCGCCTTGGGCAGCCCCGGGCTGGCGTACTTGCCGTAGCAGCAGCCGAGGCAGGAGAGCCAGGCCAGGAGCGCGGCGGCGGGCAGGAAGTAGCCGCGCACGCGCGCGTGCCAGCTCTCCTCTATGGCGTAGTAGTAGTGCGCCAGCGCGCTGCCGTACTGGTAGACGGCCACGCCCACGTAGTCCAGGAAGTAGAAGGTGTAGTGGGAGAGCTCCGACTTGGCCGACAGCAGGTGGGCGAGGGCGCTGCAGGACAGGTACGTGAAGGCCGCCAGCAGCACGATGAAGAGCGGCTGGGCGTGGGCGTCGCGCAGGAAGTCCACCGTCTCCGACATCTCCCGCCACTTCACCAGGACGATCAGAGCCGCCAGCAGGTGGCTCCACACGTTCAGCGCCTCGTTGTGCCGCTGGAACAGCGTGAGGAAGTAGTAGCGCCAGCTCTGGTCCGGCTGCCGGTAGCCCGTGAGGATGTGGGGCTCCCGGAACACCCAGGGGACGTCAGACGCCTTCACGGTGCAAGGCAGCGTGGGAAAGGCCGACTCCAAGAGCTGGGGAATCTGCCGCAGCTGCTGGGCATTGATGAACAGGCGCCCGATCTGCTCCATCACCACCGTCGCCATGGCAAACTGAGGACAGATGAGTGGGGGGGGGGTCGTTACGACATGCGTATGTGTGCGATGCTGGAGATGTGTTTTGGATAAATGGGAAAACGCAAGAAGAAAACCAACGAACACTAAGTGCATCAAGACTGAGGGTAAAAAAATAAGAATAACGCTAATTTTATTCTCCTATATTTGACACTTATTTTCACGATGCTTTCACCGTTTTGCAGATCCCACTTGATTATGTAAAAGACAAAGCAAAAAAACTAAGTAAAAATAAATAATGCAAAACAGGAGGGGCTTCAACATACTTTACAGTAGTTTATGCCAGTTTCAAAAAATAGTTTCTGTCAGTGGATACAAGCCTACACAACAAGCCTGACTAATATGACTAAAAATAATAAAAGCTATGATTTTATTTGTTTTCCATTTACATAATAGAGATTCAACATGTGTCTCTCAACAGTTACTGTACAAATTATTTAACAGATTAGAGTTTTTTTATTTTGAGCCATGGATTGGACAGGAAGAACTTTGCTGCAGGCATCTTTCCGGCCTTGGAGGTCCACAGAAATTAAGATGTACAGTAGTTACATACCTAGGCTAATACCAGAAATGTGAGGTGAAAAAGCTAAGCTAGTGGCTTTCACAGAGAGCAAGACATGAAAAAGAAAGATGAAAAGAACAAAGCTAGCCTGGTAAAACCATCCTAATTTAGCAAGCTCCACAAACCGAACCACTGGATTGGACCTTCTTTAACCTCTTTATCAGAATAAAAATCACAGGGGGACGATTAATGGCAGGGTCAGTCAGTCATTCTCGAGAACGCGTACTATATTCAAGCTCAAATCAAAACAATCCTCCACGCCCTCCGTGGCGGCGCCCCACATATCCAAACGGATTGTGAAGCAAAGCGTAGTGTACTACGGCTTTGTTGATGTGCGCGGTGTACGCCACGTGTTGCTTTGTACGGAGGCAGGGCTGTGTAGAAGTATCAGATTATTGTTTCAACACGCACAGGGAACGGTAAAGTACCAAAATGTGAGGAGGTATTTGTTGAATTTGACAAAATATATATTATCTAACAATTATCCTGCAATAGCTGATTTTACCTTTAAAAAGCTATTTGGTCAGCAGCACAAACTGAAAAATACCTGCTGGTTCTGTGTTCAGGTCTCAGTCAGATGGTTTTGGAGTTCCCAAGCTGTTGTGTAAAACGAAGCCAATCGTAGATGTGGAACTTGCAAAATCAGGACAGTTTTATCAGGCAATCAAACATGTATTTTTCCTTAATTGCATCTCTTCCAATTAATGCTCAAAGTGTGCTTTATCTAACTTTAAAGGACCTTTAAAATGTTCAGGTTTGTACATATACTATTTATTGGCGACCTATCACGTGGATCTGAAAGCCAGGGAACCTTTGCCAATACACAACTGCAAGGCTGAAGGTAGGGTCAGTGGAGACATTTCACAAGTCTCCAAGATTAAACTATAACTGCATACAGTGATTAAGACCCACTGACTGACATGTGGCCCATCAAATATCTTGACACATTTGCAACAAAGGGGATGTGATTTTTTACAATTATGTCATTAAGCAGATGTTTTCATACAAAGCCACTCACAATGAATACCATGACAAGTATATAGATAAGGGTAGGCTATTGTAGATATATGGGGCTAGGCATTTTTCTCAAAGGCACTTGAGAAAGGTAAACCAAGGCTTAAAAGCTCGAATCCACAATGTTCCAGTTAGGAGTAAAACACCCAAACCACTAGTCTACTCTGTTTCTTAGTAACTAGAAATTGGTGTCAGGTGACTCAGCGACAGGCAAACAAGACTTAATGCAAAAAAAAAAAGTAATTCTAAATATTTCAGCTTGACCTGGCCATACACCACATTTAGAAACCATTTGCATTTATTTATTTATTGTGTGCATGGAGTTAATATGCACGAATCTAATTCGGCACAAATGTTGTTAGCCTTGCTTACACTGAGAAAAGGATAAATGGCCCATTGTCTCCAGACACAACAATATCTTAACTAAGATTTCGCAATGCATTTTCAGTGTGTGGGGCGGACCTTCTGAAAGTGCACCCTACGGCATTTAAAGGAAAGGTGTTATTGTTTTGATTAGGTTGAAATAACATCTTTCTACAGAATGACTTACTATACTTTTAAAACATTAAAGCTGCCAGGGCATTAAAGGTAGGGTTAGTTGTTCTCGAGAACACTTGCAACTTTGAGCTCAAATTAAAACAATATCCCTCCACAGCGCCGTTGAAACACATTGAAACACATTCAAGCAAATAGTAGTACTAATTTGTTGTTGTGTGAGCCGTGTTTGCCACTTTGTTTATGTTCCTATTTTTAAGACAGGACTGTGTAGAAGTAGTGGATTCTTTTTGCAGCACGCACAGAGAACGATAAACTAGCAAAAGATATATTTGGTGAATTTGACAGTTTATTATCTTACAATTAGCTTGCAATAACTGACTATATATAGTGAATTTCACTTGATAACATCTCTTAAAATAAGACAAAGCACATTTGCATTTACAAACACATTTACTGAAATTAAGTCACCAGATAAGCCATTTATACCACAAACATATCCAACTAGATTATTTAAACATAAAAAAGTGTAGGCTCCTCCCACTGCAGAGACTGAACACTCAGTGTTGTGTTTGATTCATGAATTCCCTAAAGACTAGCTGACAAAACATCATAGAAAAAACGAAATATATGTGGATTATAACTACAGTACATTCAGTTACAAAAACTCCCCCACTACTTGACAAACCTGTTACCTTTCATTACAACAGGCCACATTCTGTCAGTCACTTGTTTTTTTTTTGTAGTATGAATTAATTGTGTTTTTAGTGTGTATGTATGTAGGTAGGCATGTATGACTATAAAAATATAATAAATGATAATATAGTATAAAAATATAAATGATTATACCCAGCCTTTCGGTCAAAGTAACAGACGCCAGGACATGTTACGCTTCTGACGATTAATTCATTATACAAGTTGGGGCAAAGAATATCCAGGTGAATTGTTCAGATTAGTGTTCTCAAATGGCTGGACAGTGGAGACATATATGAATTATGTGGTATGATGAATAATATCCTAATAAAGAACATTAACATCTGTTATTTTTATATGGTACAACACTTTAGTAGCCTATGCAAAGTATAGTTGGTTCATCATGGCCTTAATAAAACTGAGCGCCCTCTTTGTGGGTGTGACTGCTTCAGATTCCACGACTCTATATCTAGATTTCATGTTTTGTCCAAACTGCCTCTATGGAAAAGGCAAATGGGTTAGGCTACATAAGACTGTCCATGCTGCTTGGACTATGTGCGATGGGAAAATGCATGGAACGATAAATAAATCGAGATTACGTAACATAACCCGAACCGACAAGTCCCCACCCTTATTTTTTACATGGTTGCATGCATGCCTTTAAAATATTCATAGGCGAAAAATGGTCGACATTTCACCAAATTAAAAATGTAATTTGATCAATAAACTGCATCCCATTAGACAGAATAACAGTGATATGCATAGGGTAGCCTACCCTTTACGCAAATCGATCATCAAAATATGAATATAGGGTATTATTTGCGCTCATTCAATTGCAAAAAACTAGGCAGTAGGCCAATACAGCCACCAATTCAACATGCATTAAAACAAGTGGTTTTGTAAAGATTTGACGAGATACCGAAACACTGCGCATCATTTGAGACCTTAATCGTGCGTTCGGTGCATTTCATGCTATTTCATGCTGTAGGCTACCGGTGAAACACGTTTATCAAAGTGAAGCCTCCGGAATGGACCTACCTTTGAAATATATCGTCAGTCCAAAACCTTCAATTATTCATTTACCAATTTACTCAAAGTCCTTTGATAAATACAAAGCATTGCCGGGATATAGAAAAAGATGACTGTGACAACGGTTGCAGTCTGTCAGTTCTAGCAAGACCGCTGGAAAAATGTGATGAATGTTTGAAAAGCATCTCTTCCAACCAATCAACAAGTAGACTCTCTCCTTTTCACGCCCCTTTACTGATTATTCTGACCAATAACTCCCGTTTACCAAAAAGACAACCCTATTCCCCACTGGAATTTCTTAAACTTCGTTATTAGACGGGTCTGTAAGTAACTAGCATATTATAGCTGATAAATTGTAAATTGCTTTTAATACTAGGCTAATTATCTAAATAGTAACATATATTGTTTAGTTTTCCCCAAAGATAAACACTAGTTTAGCAGATATTCAAACAATAGGCCACAGCAGTGCTGTTCCCACACTTCCCAGTAACAATGTTTCTTTGTAAACCTCTGTAAAAGATCTGCATTGTAATGCCAAACATCCTACTCAGTGATTTGACGTGACAAGCTCGTCCAAAGCCTGATATAACCACATTAGCTGTAAATGTGTAATTATCTAAGATTTCTAAGTGCAAATATTAGGAGCACTCTTAACTAGAACAGTAATCACAACACATCACAAAGTGTTTGGGTTTCAGTTATCTATACATTTGAAATGCACATCTAAATATAGGTTGGACACAGGAGTTTGTCTTGACCATTAGGTGTAGGAGGGCAGTAGGCAAATGGATTAGAAACGTCACTAACAGTTTATAAAGGTTGTGTTGACAGGTTTAGTGAGTATGCATGCATATGCATTTTCTCACACCTTTTGAACTAGCCAAGTACACTTCACAAAACTATGTGTTTTGTTTCCAAAACACATAGCTGTGATATACAACAATGTTTCCTTGTTGCATTGTGGAATATATACATCCAGATTCTACCTGAAAGTGACTGCAAAAAGTTATTTGCAAAACAAATAAGCATGGTGGACCATCTGCAAAAGATAATGTTCCTGTATTGCCACATTTATATATAAAACAAAAGCCGGGTTATGTAATATTATAGCCTACACGCCACTAGATGTCAGCAGTCACAACTTCATATCATTGCCATATGCCCTGGTACGGTTTCATATAAATGAGTACTTTAAATCCAGACACCTGGTTGGACAAACACCAAATCAGAAGACGAGATAAAAGTTTTAGTTCTAAGCCAATTCACTTTATCATCAACCATCCCATCACCTGAAAGCACTTAACCAACTGAACGAGGAAACAAATGAAATATCAGTCAAGGCCAACTCCAAAAAAGAAAGCATGTTTATTTTTATTCAAATGCATTAACAAGCATAACATTACCAATTTGGTTCAGCTGCTTATGCCTTTACAGTGCTAGTTACAATTACAAAATACAAAAGTGAAGGAAGTTAATTGTCTGCACAGTACATCTAACAAAAAGGATAAGCGCAATTAAACAGAATCAAAGTGTAAATGTTATGTCAACAGAACCAACAACTAGTGAATTAATAACATTACCACTACCAGTTGTGCACAAGAATATACACATCTTTGGGGACGCAATAGTAACCGTTTTAATCATTAGCTGTCAAATGTTCTTCTCTTTCCTTGTTGTCTTTATTCTTCCGTACTTCTTCAATCTTTTTGTCCTGTTATTTTTAAATACACCAAAAATAACCAACAGGTTAAATTGAATCTGCTCAATTGAACATTGAGGAGGCAATTTGCCAACAGGGGTTTACCTTCTCCTTCAGTTTGTCACTGAGTGCTGACAGGAGTGCCGTGCGGTTCTCCTTATTTGCCTCCATCTTCTGTTTGAGCTTCTCCTCTGCCTTCTTGCTGAAGTTGTTGTTCTCCTCGATGGCCTTTTGCAGCACCTCCTTCTCATGCTCCCTTTTCTCCGCCAAGTGCTTCAACATCTCGGCCTCAAGGTTCTGCAGAGACGTTTTTGGCAGATGTATTATATGAATGTCTGAGATATGTATTATTCACTCACAGCTTTGAATTTTATAGAGCTCCTCTCACACTCAGAACTAAAAAACACTACACAGTACATAAGATGTAGTTTGTCCCGTTTTGTTGGGAAAAGTGTAGTATAGTCCAGTGTTTCCTAAACCCTGGTCCTGGGGGACCACTGCCCTGCATGTTTTAGATTACGGGTGGTGTGTTGGAGCAGGGAGAAATATAAAACATGCAGGGCAGCGGCCCTCCGGGACCAGGATTGCCCACCCGTCTTAGATGTTGCCTTGCTCAAACACAGCTGATTCACATGAATGGCTCATTAGAATCCTGATACCGAGCCAGTCATTTGAATCAGCTGTGTTGGAGCAGGGAGACCTCTAAAACATGCAGGGCAGCGTTCCCCAAGGACCAGGGTTGGGAAACACTGGTATAGTCTGTTCTACCTTGCGTCTCTCCTCTGCAGCTTCCAGTTTTCTCTGGATTTCTTCAAGGGACATTTCCTTTTTTGAGTGTGGGGACAGTGGGAATTCCACCTTGGCATCGGCAGCTGCGGGGTTCAATATCAGCTCAAACGCTTGACCTGAAGCACGTTTGTTTAGCTCCTTGACATGAAAATCTGAAAAATGAAAAGGTCCAATAAACAAAAAAATAAAATTGCATACAGTTACTGATTGAAGTTGAACAGGCATCAAAGGACAACACCATTTAAATATTAGTGAGGTTTCATTACCATCTTAGAAATACATTACATTGACAATTTCAATTAAATAAACTGTTGTAGTCACTAGTAGCAGCAGCAATGGTAATTAATTTGTGTGAAGTGATTCAATATCTCGTCCTACCTCCAGAGGACGCCATTTCACTAGTGCTGTAGAACGAGAGTACACTAGGAGAAAATTTTGCAGCATTAATATTTTGTCAAGAAGCATGTAAGCCTATTAAAAACAAAAACAGTTTTTGGTTAAGTATAAACTAGAAAAGTTCAAGTGTACATGCATTTGGTTTATAAATTCTGGCTATAAACAAACTATGTACCAAACTAACATGACGTTAGAGTATGGTAGGGTGCTCAATATGCTCAAATTGTTCTGGTAGTTTTACAAGAGCTAGTACGGTACAACGCATTGATTGTAGTCTTTATTACACGAACTTTGTATACATCACATGTAGCCTGCCCTACACACAAAGGAAGCTATGCGAAGTCAGACCACGTTTTTCAGAAGTTGCTACGATAGCGCTGGTGATGCAGTAGAAAACTACTTTCCCCGCAGTGACCAACGCACAAAGCCAAGGCTAACGTATACGGTGCACTTAAATGTGCATTACGTAAAATAGCGTTGACTAGCCCTGATAACAAACATTACAAACAAACAATAACGGTATTTGAGGAAAACAAGCTAAATTCAAGCGTATTAACGACGGTAAGAGTAATTTAGTTATAGTTATAAGGCATACATCTTCCGATAATTTGTCTCTAATTTCAAACTTACCGTTGACCGCAGAGCCCAAGGAAAAATACCTGTTAGCACAAGCAGCTGCCAGTCTCACAATATCGTTGTTGGCGCAAAAACGTACCTAATACCAACGTCATCCCTTTCTCTCTCCAGCCATTGGTCTGTGCAAATCCACACCTCGACCAATCACAAGTCTGTTAATCTGCATACAAAACATACAAACTTCATGTTTGTATATTGACGTGTATACTGACGTGCATTGACCATATAAGTATGTAAATAGCGATTACTATATTTAAAATTTTACGCGATATGTTCTTAATATATATTCGTTTTGTGTTATAAGTAATAACATTTTTTGTAATTTACAACATCATGCCTGCAACTGCCAGTAAACATTACTTGTATGCTTTCTAACAGCGCAAGAGGCTAAAATCTAGTGAATACGTGCTTGGGCATCATGGGCACTTTTCAGGAAAACCTCCTCATCCTGAATGTGAATATGATTTACATGTTCTATCTATATCACCATTTTTTATTTCTCATTAATATTAGCATTAGCCTACTGCAGATACAGACACAACATGCAAGCATGTTTAACCCAAGGACACCCAGCTGCACAATGCAGCAAACAGGCATTTGTACAAAACCTCTTTCAACTTGTCACTCACTGAGCCCAGAGTTACCTTACACTGCAGGCTCTGCAAGTGTCTTCCTGCCCACATGTTGAATTAAACATGGCTGACATAGGCCTAAAGCATTTATGGTTTTGTATACTTATTTTTCTTTTTTATGGAAGACTTACTTTACATTTCTCCTTTAATATTTTGATAGACTCTCAATGCATTATGGCATATAACCCCAAAAATGACAGAGGCTATCACATTTTTTATCATGCAATGCAGCAGCCCCTCTGCAATCTCATTACAGTTTCACAATCTCTGATCGATTGGCTATAGCCTATGCCACATGACTGGACATTGATTAGAGATAGCTTATTTCATAATCAAACAGATCTACAGTGGGAACTGGTTGGGACTGGATGGGGAACGAGGTTGTTGTATAGGAAATGTCACTCATGCAGTGACATCAATAGATACCTCGACACTCTCAAGACAATGTCAATTATTGTTAGTTTAAACAAACATTGAGGACCATTCACAGAACATAACATTGGCTCATTACTAAGTATAGGCAGAATCGGAAATCCTTTGAATTTCTGAGGTCTATCATTATGGAATCATCATCATCATCTCATACCACCTCAATAAAAGAACATGAATAAAAAAAGGCCTAGCAGCGTCAAAAGCATCCCCTGCCACATCTCATGAAACCTAAGTTGTCTGGTAGAACGGTTTTAATACGCCACGGCCTATTCCATACTGATTTGATTCAACCTCTGCACAAGCAAAGCAAACAACCGATTACAGAAAGTGCTGCATGTTCGGACGTGCAGGGCATTATGTTATGTTACATGACCCTGCAAATATGCAAATCTGTGTGTGTTTTCTTTCTATGTTAACCACATTGCAGGGCTCAATTCCCAGATCGGGTGCTGTCAGTGAGGAGATGTCATGGTGTTTGTATTTAATATAATGTTTCCCATTTGTTTGTGAGCATTCTCTGGGCATCTGGGCTTCCTGTTCACACTCCATGAATGCAGCATGACTAGTTTGAGATTATGCATGACTTTAGCCTTAGGTGTTAATTGTGCATATTTGTGAATTGTAGTACTGTCTGTAGCTGACCCACGAATAGACTGGCATGAATAAAGATAATGTATACATTTAAAGGGCGAAGCTATAGCTATTCAATCATGTTTCAGGTGCCAATTGCCATTTAAAAGCCAAACATCATATACTAGACTTATTTAGAATGAGCTTGTTTATGTGAATTATTTAGTTAATGGTTTTACAGTTGCCAATGCAGTTTTTGTCTAAACATTTTCCATGATGTCACTGTTATGTTTTCCAGTGTATGACCCTGGGTGAGACTAGTTTGTTCCAATTTGCAAAATCGTAATCAATTTACAATCATTTTTCAACTGTTTATTCAAATTAAGGGATGCAGGGCTAAACCTTGTTTCAGCTTTGCCTGGGCAGGTAGGCAGACTATTGAGTGTGGGAGTAATATCCCTTTAAGAAATCTACATAAACATGGGTGACAACAATTCGAACCTCACACAGAAATATGGACTATAATTAATTCACCCAATGAGGTGTGTTTTATGTCCTGCACTCTTTGTCCACTGTAAGACAAAGAAATAAAATCCTCTTTGTCTGAGACCTAGACATGACCAGTTTTATACTACAAAACTAGTAAGGCCTTTGCTTTTCTCAATCACAGTTTAAGGTTTAAGGCTACACTAAAATAAGGTGAATATTTTATTGAACATATTTTCTGACTTAAAAGTGTTCCTAAGCAACCCGTATTTTCTGTGAAAGATACAGTGAGAGATATCGTGGACAGATTAACTTTATGTCACCTTGTCCTAGTCCTCGATGGCATAGCACGACTCAAATGTGCTTTGGCATTAAATAATCCATGACACTGTATACCTCCGTTTATCCAATGGCCTCTAGCACTGAAGATTCATTTTACACAAGCCAAGTCAATTTGATGGACATTCCAAATGTCATATAAATCTTTATTTTTTTGTTTTTTTGTTTAACATTTGAAAATATATGAGAGAAGTGTGTCCATTTAAGATACCCATAGCTGCTTTAATGCAGTATGATAAACTATTAACACAGTTAGTAGAAATGTTGTCACATATCCATGTGCTGATATACAGTGCCCAGTTGAACCAACCATATTGTATAGTGCTCTATTAATACATATATGATGTAGTGTCATCTGTCCACTCCATGTTGTCTCTGACCACGTACTGCCTGCACCTGTGCTAGGCCTGATTGCCTGACTACACTCACCTGTGTCTGTATGTATACCCCTGCACCCTTATTATGGGCGTGGTTGAGGTTCCCCAGTGTTCTCCTATTTGGTGTTTGCTCTGCCTGCTTATCTAGGGTTATGTTTGACCTATTGCCTTATTCCTTGTTCACCTAGTAGCCTTCTGTTGGCTGAGTATTGAACGTTGGCTGTTTTTGGCCGTGTATTAGACAAGCTGTGTTGTTCTGTTGCTGGTATATTAAGTTCCCAGCTAAGACCATTGCCTGTGTTTTTGACAATAAACTGCTTGAAGAAAAATACTGTATATTTTGATTTCAAACCTGTTGGCTCCTTGGATGTGAGTCTGAGCCTGTTTGTGATTGTGTTTTTAATTACAATTATACAAATGTAAAAATATCAAACAGGACTGCACTGCTGATCATGTCTAAATGTGAGACAATAAAGGCCAGAGCGTGGTTGGCTACAGTATAACAGCCTATTAGATGAGACCTTTAACACGAGATCATGTTAACAAAGTTAGATATTTTGTTTTCATGATACATTCTCAATGATGTGCAGTCTGTGAGAGGCCATGATGACAAATTATTAAATTAAAATATCTAATTGTATAATTTTATATTATTGCAATAAATGTTGCCCTAATCTAGTGTCTTGCTGGTATAACAAACTATTGTTATTAAGGCCATGGATTGTGACAAACTGAAGAACAATCAGCAAATTTATGTGTGAAAGTAGACTCATTGTGCACATCTAAACAGCCTTGCTGGTATTAGCGCTTCGTGAATTAAATATGTTTTCCCTAATAAATTATGAGAAGCTATTACATGAAAGGAAAAGTATTACTATGTAGATAATGGCACCTCAAACACAATTATTTGTGTAAGAAAGTATAACGCTAATACAGCAATCTTGAAGAATAGTCTGAAATGTTATTGCCATACATTTTATTTACAGTACATCTACCAACTTTAAACATGTATTGTTTAGGCAAATTGTATTTTTACAATTGTAATAATCTACACATTTACTTTTAATCACGGGAAACTACAGAGGCAATGTGAGCTTCATCATGAAGTTTCACATTTTTTCTGTGGAGGTGTTTTGAAAAGCTCATGTGAAACAGCGTTTCATAATAACAGCATATTTTGGTAATTCCATAAACTGACGGTGAGAGGCAGCAATGTGATTCAAAAGCGTCCTGTCTGTGTTCAAGTAACGAATAATAAAAAAGGTGAATGAGAAGACGAGGAGAGATATACTCGTCGTTATAATTTATATGGCTGTAATACATAAATGGGTGAGGGTGGTGAATAAATAGTGTGAAGGACGGTGTAACGGTGTAAAGAAAGATACAGGGACGAGGGCTAGGATTTAAGATTAAGAATCTTTGACTGGCCTCACACTCCCTTACAGTAGGTGGCGGTATATGCACCTGTCAGTTGGTTCCGAACGTAAACTTAAAAACAAGGAAGAAGAAAAGAAGGAACAAACAGCAGCACTTAATTATTATTGACTTCAAATTTAATAGAATATAACAATGGGGGCTTGTCTAGCATTGTGTTCCTTAGCAAGTTGTGTAAGTATCCGTTCCAATACCTTTTATTAACAATGTAATGCTTCTTCGTTCTGTTTAATGACTAGTATTGTATTATACGTGACGTTGCCAGCTGTTTAGCAAATGCTACTCTACTGTGTTAGACCTACTGTACCAGACCATGACTTATATATTGCTGGTAACACTAGATGCCACCAGGATAAAATGTAACATTATGTACGTCAAGGAAATTGGCTATAACACGCTTGACTGGATCACTGGCTGCTGCTAACACTGTGATTATAACCCCGAAGTGTCTGTACTGAAGCTCTATAGTAAGGTACCGTACTAACACCGTAGTCGACAAAGCTAGAGATAACTAACTGGTGTACACAGAGTACACCCACTATGTACGGAGCGCAACAACGAACGTTGTCTCGTTATATCATGGTTGCACTAGCGCAGATAAGACCGTACCAAAATAGGTATGTCAAATAAGATGTCGGTACATTAAAGTAAAGGAGTATGTGGCCCGTGTTAGTGTCTTTACTGTATAACGTTGGTTTCAATACTAAGCAATGGTAACTAATTCACAGGCGTGATCGTCATCTGTGGAATACCTTTTGGTTTAGTAGTTTGGTATTGCTGCTAGAGGAGTTCCTAGGTAGCATTTATCAGTACTAACTATCTAACTGATTGTAGTGCCAGGTTAAAGTTTATATGAATCCAGTTATGCCTATACGGTCACTTGCTTATGGTACAGTATTAGCTTGATCAGATACTATGATGACCATGGTTTTGACTGTAAACGGTGCATCTCCAATCCCATTTCCCAAGGCCTCCTGTCTGTGTGGCTCGGCACCATGTCTTCTGTGTGGCTGCTGCCCGTCCTCCAACAACTCCACCGTCACTCGGCTGGTATTCTCATTCTTCTTGCTGCTGGGTACCATGGTGTCGATCATCATGATCCTGCCTGGAATGGAGGCACAGCTCCGAAAAGTAATAGCATGATTACGTTGATACCTTTCATTAACGCCACACATGTGTGAACTGGGGAATCGGGGGCAGACCAGACATGATTCCCCTAAGCAAACAACCCTGGGTGGA
Organism: Forbesichthys papilliferus; assembly: GCA_025399855.1. Lineage (NCBI taxonomy): Eukaryota > Metazoa > Chordata > Actinopteri > Percopsiformes > Amblyopsidae > Forbesichthys > Forbesichthys papilliferus. The sequence goes on along the minus strand of JAODOY010048767.1, from coordinate 1,901 downwards.
GTCAGATGGCATGTCATTTGTAAAGAGGTAGGGTTATTAGCGTGCCTGGCAGTCTGAGGTCACCGTCGCTGTCCTGCGCTTGTAACCCTATTCTAAATGCTACTCTGTTCTCACCTAGTGACCAACATTGGAAAGTTGTATTTACATTTTAAATGTGTTTTTTTGTTTTGTTTTGTAGATCCCAGGGTTCTGTCAGGGGGCAAGCACTATACCAGGGATTGAAAACCATGTGAACTGTGATGTCCTTGTGGGCTACAAGTCGGTGTACCGGATGTGTTTTGCCATGGCCTGCTTCTTTTTCCTCTTCTCTGTTATCATGATACGTGTTCGTAGCAGCAAAGACCCGCGTGCAGCCATCCAGAATGGGTACGAGTTGAATATGTTCTAGATGTTTTGAGAGTCAATGTGGCACATAACAATACAACTAGAAATGTTTCCTCTATTTACCCTGTGGGGATAATACACCCATCCTAGTTATGCTGTGTTTGAGTATATCTGGGAACATGGAAGCTCAAACTTCCAACATGGAAAAATACGCCGCCTTATCTCGGAATTCCATGTCGGAATCTTGGGCAAGGTTTCTCAGCACACAGTTGCGACTTGATATCATAGCAACATAGATGTCCACACGACAAATGAATTAATAATAAAGGTTCTAATATTTTATTTATTGGTAAAACAACAACATTTTAAAAATTGGGATTAAGATGCATGAAATAATATACAGATACAATTGGATGTGTAAAGATGTAACTTTGTAATGTGTTATTAGCATTTTTAGCAGCTGTAGTCGGGGGTGGCAACTGGAGCATGTGAACACAGAAATAATGATTCAACCTCCACACAGTAACGCCCAGCCAAACCCCCAGGGCCTTGTTGCTTAATTGAGGCAACTACTAACCACTGAAACTAAAATAGTGATTTACTTGTGTTTTACTTTTCCAGGTTCTGGTTCTTTAAGTTTCTGATCCTAGTAGGGATTACAGTTGGAGCATTTTTCATCCCTGACGGAACCTTCCATTCTGGTACAAAACTGCTTAAAATAAGAACAGTGTTGATTTTACGCTTGGCTTTTAATTATGATGCACTGGTTTGTTGTTTGCTATTGACCTAGATGGAGTGTGCATTCAACTGTTTCTATCGCTCTGTGTGGTTTCACAGTTTGGTTTTACTTTGGCGCGGTGGGATCCTTCATCTTCATTCTCATCCAGCTAATTCTCCTCATTGACTTTGCACACTCTTGGAACAAGGTGTGGGTGGAGAATGCTGAAAACGGTGACAACAAATGCTGGTTTGCAGGTGCAGTATTCTAGATGTTACGTGTGTGTGTGTGAGAGTGTGAGCATTGTACAGGCAGCCATAGTTCTGCACCAGCGGAGACACATGAGTCTGTCTGTGTGTTTTTAAAATATGTCCAGTTCTTGAGTTGAATGTTCTCTTCTAGGCCTGCTGTCCTTCACCTTCCTCCACTACGCCCTGGCTTTCAGTGCAGTGGTGCTGTTCTACGTCTACTATACGCAGCCTGATGACTGCACGGAGCACAAGGTCTTCATCAGCCTCAACCTCATCTTCTGTGTCATCATCTCCGTCGTGTCCATCCTGCCCACAGTACAGGTATGGCAGCAGAACGGCTCTCCTTTGCTGGCCTGGGAGAGAAAGATAGGTGGGGAAAAGCTGTTACTCACATAGTACACTCTGTTTGCTGGTGGAAGCTGTGTCTGGTCTGAAAGTATGCTTTTAAGTATACTCGTTGTAGAATTAGTTGCTAGTACTTCTGTTGTCTTTGCCTAGCACTGATTATACTTAACCCTCGCGCTGTCCTACGGGTCAAAATGACCCGGTGCACTTGCCAGTAGAGGGCAGCAACCACAACACGGACATATGACATTCCGCGGTTTGCT
>JAODOY010048747.1:0-18991 GCA_025399855.1 Forbesichthys papilliferus | reverse complement strand
CTCTCTCTCCCTCTATCTCTCTCCCTCTCTCTCTCTCTCTCTCTGTGTCCTTTCTCCCCCCTCTCTCTCTCTTTCTCTCTCTCTCTCTCTCTCTCTCTCTCTCTCTCTCTCTCTCTCTCTCTCTCTATCGCTGCTTCACGCTCTCACCCGCTCTTTCTTCTTCATATATCATCCTCACCCTCTCCACCAATTACACCATGAACCTGCCTGCTGCTTGTTGCTAAGGGGACCCGACCGGTGGACCAGTAAAGTGGACGAGCCTGTGTTTAGCTTCTAAGGTAATGAACGTTTCGTCAGGAGCAGCTGAAGGAGGTGTGACAGATGTTGTGTTGCCTGCCTGCCTGCCTGCCCGTATGCCTTGGTTCGGGGCTCTGTCTCAATATTGTACTGCGTGGATTTAAGCACCGTGTCTGGTTTTCTTCGCGTTATGTGTGAACTCGTCAGCCCAGATCTGGCCTTTATAGGCAACCAAGATGCGCTTTACTATTTTATATTAACATATTCATGTATTATACTGGCTCGTTAGTTAATACGTTGTCGTGTTAGCGTGTGTGTGTGCGTGTGTCACTGCCTGCATATTCCAACCTATTTACTTTGACACGACCTATTAACTCGCTCTGAGTTTGATTTGCGTCCGTGTGGACAGCTTTATGGGTGAAGTTGTTTACAGCTCGGAATTACAGCTAGCGTTTCTCCTCAGGGGACCGATCGGGAACAATTTTCGTCCAAACAAGCCTACTGCCATCTCTAAGGCGCTGCAGAGCGATACAGAGCTGTATGTGTACGTAAATTAGCGAATGTGTTGTTTCAGTGACTAAACGAGAGCACGGGGGGAGAAGGGGGTGTTTGCCTGTGCGGAATGCAGCCCGCCACACTCCTGGTGGCAACATCAACCAGTGGAGCGAAAGTTGACTGTTACTTGCGCTCAAGCGCATCGCCGTGCGCTGTGTGTAATATATTTGAGTGCGTGTACACCGTGGGGACAAGCCAGTCTGCATGTGGCGCGGACTGTTTTATGGTGTCCTTTCCATTTTCATTCAGTGCCAATATCGTGAGTTGATAACACGATTGTGTTACAGTTATCAATGTATTGCCGGGTGGGGTATGGCTACTGAATTCATAGAGGCATGCTCATTGAACATTTTTTAAAGCGTTTTTGAAATGTAACTGCTTTAACGTGCACACACATAATTATTATTCTCAGTGACCCGTCCTGTGTCCTGTGTCCAAAATATTAAAATGTCCTATTTAAATTCTGACCAAAGAAGCGTTATGGCGTTAAATATTATAGGCCTACATTCCTAAATTGGTAATGTGTCGAGCTGTAATCTCATAAGGCAGACTGGGGAATGTTTAAATCCTTAGGCAGAAATAATTATACCTAGACAGACACACAGAGAGGGAGAAAGTGAGCAAGTGGGGACTGTGTGGAGCTTGGGAATAATCCCTTAAAGGCCTTTAAAGCCTGGCATCACGCACACACACACACACACACACACACACACACACACGCTCCCTCACACATGCGAACATGCACACAAATGAACACACCCTGGAGGGGATAACACAGTGAGGGGAGGCAGATCAGAGGTGATCATCACATCACACAGGCTTGTGGCGAGGTAGCCATTATTACAGAGTTAGAGTCACACGATCAACATCCCTCCACCCCCCACACACATGCACACAGAGAGGACACTAGCATCAATATCACATTACTGAAGCTGAGGAACATCTCTACTGCTTAATGCTGACTCGTGGCTTTTGTTAAACAATACCTTTGTCTCCGGTGGTTATGTGAGATTTTCACCTCAGTTGAGCCTATGCAATGCATTTTATGAAATTGGTTGGCCATAATAACGTAGCATATTGGTGGCACTTGTTTTTGAAAGCATATATTTGTAACTTTCAGAAAAGTTTCAGAAAACGTTTTTTCTTTTCTTTTTTTTTTCGCCCTTACAGAAATCAATGTTTGTATTTTTTGCATACTGTGGACAGATAACAGCACTTTGGTAATATGTTATAAAAATAAACTATAAGAAGGGCCTGAAATGTGGCATTCTGGCACTATAGCACAACTGAGGAGTATAGTGTGTGTTTCTGACCTTGTGTGTGTTTGTGTCTGTACTTTTTCTTCTCTGACAGGCCTGAGCTAGTATGGCGGAGGGGTCCAGAGACCAGGGCTGTGCAGGCACCACTGACGCAGAAGAGGACTCCCCCAATATGATTGTCTACAGAAAGGCAAGGCGGTCTCTGTGTGCCGGTATATCTATACTATCTAGCCTACATGGTAAATGCAAAATAATACATCGCACCTAAAGCCAATGAAGCATTGACAGGACTGACGGGGGTAGCTGTACAGTCCAGTGGTCCATTTCACAGTTTCCATTACGCACAGTTGTGTGAGTGTCAAACCTGCATGTCAGGGAGCTTCTCTCTCTCTCTCTCTCTCTCTCTCTCTCTCTCTCTCTCTCTCTTTCTCTCTCTTTCTCTCTCTGTGTCACTGTCCACATTTTTCCAGCATGCAGTCTGGCAGGCTTCAGTACAACAAAGTTTTTTAATAGGCAGTGTGGGTTTGGGATGAGAGGGGTCCTTTCAATGTCAAGTGTAATTACATCATCTCCCTGGCACTTCCCATTCGATGGCCGTCCTGTGATTGGAGAGGGCGAGCGACATCGGTGGTTAATTACATGAGGGAGTGGTATAGTGTGAGGAAATGGGTTATTCTCAAGGGGTGGTCTTGGGAACGCTTAAGAAGAGGCTCATTTCCACTCTTTCTCATCCACCTCTGCCTCAGAGCACATTGCATTTACGGCAGGAGTGCAGTTTAAGAAGTCTGCTTGTTTACGGATGCCGTCCTGATGCTACAAACCCCTTGATTCGACCGGCGCTAATGAGTGACCGTTGATAATACGGTTAGCTAAACAGATTTATGTAGAAATGGGTGTAAGAGGATGTGAGGGTAAATGCTGACTCTGCTACTAAGTGGCGGAACATTTAATACCAGGGTGTTCTGTAAGGTCTGTGCTATCGCAACGGCTTTGATAACTGAATTGGGTTTCTAGTCTCCGGTTAGCTTGGTGTACGTACTAACTGTCGAGGCTTGTTTTGTACCGAGCACAAAGTATGCAGTGGTTTTCCCAAAAGGAAGTGTTTTTTTTTTTGTTGCTTGCTCCACTTATTTTAATAGCATCACATGACCGCATCAACATATGAAGTATAAACAACCAGAAAAGATGATTCTCATAATCAATTGCATATTATACAGAGATCTATCAAACACTACAAATACAAGACCAGTAGAGATGTTATTTAAAAACAAATAATATATTATTTCACTCCCCTATTTAAAGCATCTTGTGAATCTTTGGGGGTTACAACACACATACTTAGAACCATAGTAGAAACAATGTGACCCGGATGTCACCAGCTCTGTCACCCGGAAGCACAGGGTCCAATACAACTCTTGCATGGGAACAACGTGAGCCACCTAATCAAATTATAACGCGTTTGAGAGTCATTGCGTGTAGCAGTGCATATTTCATTGCACGGGAAGTCGGAATAGAAGCCCGTGTTTGGAATGCTGGGTTTCAGTCACCACCTGCCTGAGGCCATATTCACAGTTTACAGGATAACACCACCCTCGCTTTAAAATAAATAAGACGGAGCTTCACGACCAAAATGTCATACAATGCGTCATTTTATGGATCTCACTGGACTGACTAGCACCAAGGTGATCAGGAGTGCTGTATTGTTTATGCTGATGACGTCAGTGTGATTGTTACTTGCCTGAAGGTGGCAGACAGGCCAGGGAAGGATTGGGGAAGGCTCAGAGGTCTCAATATGGGTGCTCGGAGAAAAGCAGATGGCTGTCAATATGCTGCTCTATTGCCTCGGAAAACACCTCATCCCAAAGGTCTGGACCCCTGTTAGCGCTAAAGCATAGCAGCATCAATTCAATACAGTTTTTTTTCTTCCACAACTGGATACAGTAAAACGAAAACAGGAATTGTGAACTGTTAATGAATTATAAAATTCATTCATGGAAGTGGAGTAAAGAGTAACAGGCTGTATACCGTGCTATGTGTATGTATAATATAGATGCACACAGCTGTTGTAAAGCAGCCGTTAGACTAAGGTGACTTTGAGAACCCATAGAAACCAGGAGAAAATTACCTGTCTTGTGGAGGAGCTGCAGTATTATATCTTGTTTTGTCTGGCTCGACCCTGGAGGAAGGCAGTGATACAAAACAATACAATAACCTCACTATGCCTTATTGCCTCAAGAACTAGGAAAGAATTATTATGACAGAAGTAGGTGGCACACATGTGTGTGTGTGAACTACTAGGTGTTGAGCGCTGATGTTATTTTCACTCAAAGGTGGAAGGTTAGGCGTGGAGGGAATATAAATAAAAGCCAAGCAGTGACGAGAAGCCTCAGTATTGTTTTGACAGGTTGTTGTAGCACACATTAAGCATGGCATTTCTTCAGTCCGGTCACGTAGCCACGCTCAGCTGACTATAACGTTCTCCAGTCATTTTAAGTACCTATACACACGCTCATTCGCTCAGCTGGTTTTCAATTGCATGGCTGCAACTGAGCACCGCTTGCTATAATACCCCCTCCCTGGCTGCAATGAGGGGGTCAGCCACACTGACACCCACCCGACACGACAGTTCCACCTTCAATTCTGTAGGCCTATATGCCACGACGTAGTAGTTTGCAGTGGTTATGTATTGTTACCACTACTGGGATGTATTGAGATGTCTTCCCAGCTATATTCTCGCATTGCTTGCTTGGATTGGCAGGGAGGTTTCTCCAAAACATAACTGTTTCTCTTGGTAGGCCTACATGGCAAACTCTTTCCTGTTGAAAGTACAACATTATAGTGAATGTCATGTCCTTAGTTGCATTCAGGTCATTACATACTTGATAAGATCATTCTTGCCAGTCATCCTGACAATGGTGTGGTCAAGCAAAGCTCACAGCCAGATGGGTATGACGATCCAATAGCAGATACATATTGACAATGAACTGTGTGAGGAAAACACTCCCTAAGAAGCAGATGACCTTAGTGGTGTGTAGAATGTGCAATGCTTTCTGCCACCTTCTCATTAGCAACAGACAATAGAGTTTAGCTAACAATCGACTCACTTGAGCTGAGCTCTGTCTATTGTCAATTTGAACAAAGACATCTGTGAATTGGCCTTCTGTTACATTCTATTACCTTGCTCATTGCCTCATTGCTCTTTCTGTTCTGTAGTTAATAATACAAGTGAATAATGAATAATTAAGTTAATTTCAAGTATTCCATCAAAGTACCTGGTCCACTGGGATGTCATTCCCATTCCGTCTTTTATTGATACAGCACATCGTTCTCTTCACTTTGGTTTGTCAAGTTGTTTGATGGTATGAGTTTATATTTTTGGAAGTGTAATAGAAATGTACACATCACAAGCAGAAAATTGCTTTTCAGTTTGCCTGGGAGGAGGGACGGGAGGGTTCCACATTATATGGATTGCAATTGTTCATTCGAAAACATAAATCTGTACGTCTAAAACCGTTGCCATAGCAGCATATTGCACACACACCTCACATGCAGCATTGGAAAGATGTTCTACTAATTGAATTGTCAATAGCAGCACTGCCTACCCCCCCACCCCCCCACCCCCTTTCCCCCCCGCCTACTGTCCATTCACTTACCACAGCGGGCACTGACAGCTTCTTGAGTTAGGATAAGTTAGGTTTTCATATCTCTAGCTGTGAGCTGGAGTGGCCTCTCTGGAGGTTCGGGTTGGAGAGCGAGGCTCGTCCGCCCATCTGTCAGCCACCGTCCATGAGTCACACTCTGTTACTCACTGACAAGTACCCCATGGGCACCATGCAGGATTTAGCTCCCCTTGCGCACGACTATAAACTCCATATGAGGTGTCTGGGAGGACTGCTGTTCCCTATTCACCGTGTGCACTTAAGATAACACAGTCCAGATGAACACTGCGGATATCACCGCTGAGGCTTCAGGGGATGAGTTCCTCTGCTGCTTTATCGACTATGGACTGTTTTACACTGGTTCCGTCGGCACCAAGGGAGCTCTTATCTGAGGCACTGGTATGACCTGAGCAACCAGGGTGGTGCTGACTGATGCATGTGTGCATGTATGCTAAGTGGGATGCTTTTTATATTTGGGCCAATGTGATAAAGCCACCTTATTGCAAAGCTTTGTATCTTATATAACCAACCCCAGCTAAGGCCTGCAGTCTATGCTGGACATTGTACTTCTAGCCTAGGAGCCAAGCGAATGGGGCGACGTGAAATAAATACATACATAAATCAAATAAAATCCTGGAAGTCAGCTGAAAAACAAGCCATAATGGGATAATTCTCAGTGCGTTGACAGGATTATTTACGTCATCCATCGAGGAAAGCTGTGACTGACATAAAAGGCTTTGCCTCGGAGAGGGGAGTCTTGACTGTGCCAATCCTCCTCTGCCCTCTATTTCTCTGTTTCCCCCCGCTGACAAAATAAGGGCTCATTCCAAATTGCAGGCTGTTTAAGAGTAGGGTGTGTATGTATGAATAACAGTGTTAATGTTGAGCTGGCAATGTTCAGGGAGGAAGGGGGGTGGGGGTGGGGGGGGTGGGGGTAGATTGGCACCACCCTGCCCTACTTCTAAATGTCCTCAAAACCCCTCAGGACTGGCACTCGATGGACAGGCTGCCTGGAACACATTTTTAATACTGGACTTACTGCACCCTAAATAACCTCAGAGCTTGCACATGCAATAGAGTGAGTTCAACCCACACCCATACCAGTATTGGAACAGTGCAAAAAAAATTACAGCAATTTCCACATCGGATCCAATTTCCACTAATGCGGTCAACTCATCTAATATGATGGGGAATGAAAGCTGGCTTGTTGAGCTGAGTTCTTGTTAATGTGGGAGTAAACTCACACACTTAACCGTAAATGCTGGTGCACCAGGCAAACTGTTAGCATGACGCAGTGCATTAACGTATTCAGTACAGCAGTTTGCACTAATGTATACAGTACAGCAGTTTGCGCAGTAAAAGCCAGCGGTTCTCAGGGGGCAGCTTTCCAACATTTGACACCGTCATGTTTGACAGCAGTGGCCTGTGGTTGGGCTGACAGTGAATTTGAAGAAGAAAAAACTAAAAACACAATGTGGTGAATAAGGAGACTGGCCGCTTACAGCCTTACAAGCATTATTCACCTCTCAACACACAACCCAACAGCACATCACTTAAAAGACCATGTGGCAAATGTTTAAGGACATGTTATTTCTTGATAAATAATAATTACTTTACATTTCCATATGAAATGTACAGTACGGCTGTTGTATAGCTTTTTGAGTATGGTCACTGTTAGTGTAATTGTTTTTAGTGATTCATAAGTTGGCACTGCAGGACCATTTTATAAGGCTTGTGTTGTTCAGCCTTCGATTCTGGCCAGCAACTTAGACTGCTCAAAGCTCTGGAGGCATTGTCTAGAAACAATTTTCTTCTCATCATGTCTCATTTTCCCTCTTGCTACACTGTTAATTAACGGAAAAAAGGCAATTCTGTCATTATGGTCAGTTATGGTTCTTTTATATTGTTTGTATAGCTGGGCTACTGATGATGAATCTTTTAAGATTCAGATTAAAAAAACATCACAGCTGCGCACAATTTTGTTTATATTTTAATGCCCATTTTAAAAGTTATAACTGCCTTATTTGATGGACTTTTACAAAGGTCTTTCAGAAGAAGCAGTAGGCCTATAGCGTCACACATTTATATATGCCTCAAATGTGACGTTCAAATGCATGTTAATTACCTCAGAGACAAAGACTGCAAGGCTGTAAGATCTTAAGAGCATGTCAGACAAACAGCTTTTCAATTAAATGGATTGTGCCAATCATGACAACTCTTTGTCAGAGTAATTACATCCCCATCTGCTAACCCTCACTATAATGTTGTTTACAATTACATCTGACAGGTAGAAAGTCCCCTAAATTGGCACAATATCCCAGACATGAAAATAGCAAAGGGAGAAAGAAAGTGTTACTTTTACAGTAAACCTGTCATTTTCCTTTCTGTAATTGTATGGGTGGAAGATGAAGCAGAAATAATTCACCCAGGCCAAAATGTTAATCACCATGGCCAGCTCACGTGATTGAACAATGCTTGGAGACCAACTGGCGCTGTTCCAAAGCGTGTACCTGTATTATAATGACAAACGTTGCCCCCTAAAACTGTGATGTCTCGAATTTGTGACATTCCTCATTAAAGGCCCAATCTGTTGCTCCTGTATGTCACCATACCGACTGTGGTCTGATGCCATACATACTGGGATCCCTATAACAACACCAGAGATTGAGCGGAAACAAATGTATTTATATTATAAAATATAAGATATTTCTGCTTCTGGGGAAGAATTCAGTATTTACAATTTATTGAAAATATACAGTATTTGCTTTCCATATGTGGCCCTACTGAGGAAAATGTCAAATGAGTCTACTGTAATGTAAATATCATGAACATTCTTTTAATTTTCCTGATGGGGAGACCAGTACTGCAAGCCCATGCTACAGTGTTTTGGGTGCTGAACTTTTGTAACATAATAGAAGGTTGTAGCCTGTAACTGGGGTATATATTTTTTAAGAAAACACATTTGTAAACATTTTTCTGTGGTGTATTGTAATACTGTGAGATCAGCTTAAATGTATTTTACTTTCATTATTTGATCACTTCTTGATATGGTGCACAGATTGAGCTGTGTGGGAGGCAAGTGGCTGAATGGCAGCTCGATTTTTGACAGCTGTAGCATCGTGTTGTTCTAATACTTAACATAAATGTGGCAGAAGAAGAAGAGACGAATTAGCTTGAAAGGCATTACACTTGAAAGGCCAACAAAAGATGACTGAGTGGCAGTTTATTTCCAGTCCAGTCACATTTTGACACCTGATGTTAAATCCTAATCAGAACTGCAAATTAAAAGGACTTCATGAATGGAAAGTAAGATGAAACACCACAATCCAATTGTGCTTTTGAGGTCGGTGAATTGCAATAAACTGGCAGTAACAAAACAATTGAATTTCAATAATTTTCTCCAGTAAAGAAATATACAAATTTAGCAATTCATTATTTATAAATGAATAGCAGCAAATCAAATATTGTTAACATAATGTTTGTTTTGTTTCCCATGACATTTTAATTGCTAAACATATTTATTGGGAAGTTGTGGAAAGTTGTTGTGATTGACTAGTGGTTTGGATGTTCCAGTGTTGTCAATCATCTGTACAATTCAGAAGATGAAAATGAGAGAAAATGATTCATGTCCTTCTGCGTGCCGTGTGTCATGTTTAGTCATTGTCTGGTTTAGTCATAGTCCAGGCTTTAAGATGTCACTCAGTTTGTCAAAACTAGGACTTTGATTTGAGCAGCAGGTCTTCACTTCCCTGAAGCTTGACGATGGTTGTCCTTGTGGTAGATTTAGCTGTGTGACAACCCCCATTTCCATTCCATGTTGTCGTATCAATAACTCATAAAGAGGTGGTCAGATCCATAAGAAAGGCAGATTTCATCAGACCATGCAAAATATGCAATAGTATGAGTGTCCACTGGCAGAATATGCATAATACTGTAGAAACCATTATATGGCCACACTGTCTGGTCATACAATGGTTTCTATCAAACGCCTATCCTGCCTTTGATGTTCACATTTAGCTTGTGTGTCTTTTTAGGCCAGCTAATACTACAACGTAAAAGTAATGAGTTATTCTTATGAAGCCCATTTTCCATCTAAATATATTGAATTTATACCTTGTATCATGGGAGATTTCCTTTTTATTTTGATCATCCCATGGGAGATGAGAGTTTTTTTTTGGAAATAACCCTAAATTTGAAGCCATCATGTATTGTTAAGGTGGATGTTTGTGTTTGTATAAGAGAAAAAATATTAGAAAGAGGCCAGCAAAGCATTTAGCTCATCATACTGTACTAATCACTATATAGGAGGGAATGCCTGACTGCACCGCAACCAGGATGAAACATGAGATGCACCTAATGTGGTTATTTTCACACTTTGAAAGGCCACCACTGTGGTAGAGAATACGCATTAACTAACATCTGGTAATGACTTGAATATTGAATGAAACGTTCCTCATGTACTGCTGGCTTGAGTTCGACATTTGTTGTACTGTGCTGCTGTGACCTCTGTCCTGCCGACCAAACTCAGGACAACACCGAATGGTTAACAGTCTGCACGATTCTTTTGATTAATGACCGGAGGTCACAGGAGAAATACTGTGTTTTCCAAGCAAGCCCGTAGGCTGTATTTGAAAGCCCATGATGCAAACCCAAAGAGCAAGTGTAGTGAAGTGCATTATGTATGTGTGTGTGTGCAGTAACTAGGCCGTGGAACACTATTGAAGTAACCCTGACTGTTCACTGGCTGTATTTATATTTATGCTGCCTTTCTCACTGTGATTCACGTTCATGTGAGTCACATTGTGATAAGCATAATCCTCTGTATGTGCCAATATGAATATCTATGACATTTAGCTCGTATAAAAAAGCTTTTTGTTTGTGACAGCCTGGATGGAAGTTGCTCTAACAGTTAACAAAACTAAATGGCATGTGAAAAGAAGCTTTCACTCATCGCCTGTTGCACACCCCACCACTATAAATGCACTTGCATAATATCAAAGTAGGCAGATTAGCAGGTTTCAAATAAACCCAGAACCAGCAGGCACAGATATTATCAGAGATAATCTATTGCCACCTTCTTCCAAATACAGGTATTTTTCTATAGGTTCTTATATACAATATTTTAAACTTTATTAATTATAGCAGCAATCAGCTATTTTTCATGTAAAGATATAGTGTAGTAATTGTGTCCTGAGCAGAGAATAACATCACGCTCCCTCTGTGTGTGTTGTAAACCGAGTTCCTCTGTTCTTTGTAGGGGGTCCAGCTGTGCATTCATGTTAGTGTGTGTGTGTGTGTGTACGTGTGTGTGTGTGTGTGTGTGTGTGTGTGTGTGTGTGTGTGTGTGTGTGTGTGTGGCCCATGAAGCATTTGTTCTGGTCTGAGATGCTGGTACTTAGTGACATCTAGTGGCAATATCATACATGGTTCTTGGGACAGGATGGTCTAGTGGTCTGGGTGTTGGGCTTCCAGCCAGAAGGTGGTGGGTTCGGGAACCAAGATTCCCACTCTTTGTAAAATCTATTATTTCCAGTATAACCTGTGCATAGGTTTCTTCCAAATTAATTATCCCACCAGATATGTCCCTTGGCAAGGGACATAAAAAAATACCGGTTTTGGAGATTTCCACTCAAAGCCCTTAGGCAAGTATGGCCGAGCAATTCACTTTAACGTTTACTTGTTCAATGTCAGCTAGCTGTCACACATGAGTCCAGATGGAGAGAAATGTGAAGAAGACCCTTTCTAGGAAGCCTCTTCAAATATTCAGCGGGGAGGGGGGCACTCTGGTTAGGTTGCAAATTCTAGCTTTGCAGCCTTTAATAGATGGTACATTTTTGGCTCCCCTGGGGTATGAGAATGCAAGATTCATGAGCACAGTTGAGCGTTTGGATGCTGCTTAGCCCTGCAGTAGGCAGCACTGAATGTGAGGCTGGTGACATTATAGGTAATCAATCTGCCCATGCCACAAAGCAAGGCAAGACCTCACAATAGGATTAGCTAATTGTGTCATTTAAAATGTAGTCAGGCGCAATTGTGACGCTATAGTCTCCTGGCTTCCATTGTTGGACGCTTGTTCATGCCACCATAGTGCTGATGTAGATTTAATAAAGGGCTGTTAGAGGATAACAATCTGAATCAGTGTCACAGAAGGGCTAGAATGACAGTGAAACCACAAGCCTAGGCCGGCTGACGTTCCGGCTGAGGTCTCGGTCAAAGAGGTTGGAGCTGGGGTGTGGATGGTGGGTGGGGGGGCGGGGGAAGTCTTTCCGCAGGGGTCGAGGGCAGCAGTGGATATCACAGCGCAAGGGTGCCTGTGGCCTTTATTTCATTCTCTTATTTCTTCAGCCAAGCCTGATGCATTTCAGTCCCTTCATCTGTGAGTTTGGAAGAAACACGGATTTATTGACAACATGGGAAACCTGTCATCTAGCAAGAACAGGTAATTTTTCATTGCCCACAGCAGTCTCAAATTGATTTTGTTTTCCAAGAAAGGATCCTAACACTGCAGTCTGAATCACACAGCGCTCTGGTGGTAAATGCCTCGCTCCGGCTTTGACAGTCGGCCAGGTTTGTGCGAGTTGCCTGTCTCCTGCGCTCCATACCCCTGCTCTCTCTCCCTCTCTCTATCTCTTTCTCTCTCTCTCTATCCCTCTTTCTATCGCTCTCTCTCTCTCCCCCTCTCTCTCTCTCTCTTTATCACTCTCCCTCTCTCTATTGCTCTCCCCCCCCCCCCTCCTCTCTCTCTCTCTCCCCCCCTCTCTTAGAACAGGCGCTATCACTCAGCTGCGCTGTTGTCGGGAATAGCATCTTTTCTTCTTAAAAAAAAAAAAACTAACCCTGTCAGAGTGCTGGAACTCGGCATAGGGTCCAGTCCAGGTGGGACACCTAGTCTGCAGTGAGAGCAGTGTGTGTGTGGCACACTTCCATACACCACAGCCACAGATGGAATGATGTAACTAATGATACACATAGAGCTATAAAAAGCACATTTCCGTGACAGTGTCCTCAAAAGGTAAAGGGCTTCTTTTAATCTCTGATTGCACACAAAACACTACATGAAACAGAAGTCCGTATTGTATGTGTTTGTGAAGAGAACTGAGAGAGGAGATGCAGTAATGACTGTATAGGCAAAATATGGTTGCTCTTAAGAGCTGTTTAGAAAGCATTAGAGGATGGCATTATAGACTGACGACATACGAGAAGTCTTGCCAACTACAGTATAAGTTGATTTAAATGTGATGTGTTGTGTGGCGGCGAATTGTCTCTAATGCATTACACGCACATGCACACGCACACACACGCAGATGACTACCTTTTTGACAGTGGGATAGCAACAGAATAATGCCACAATTCACAGCTAATTGAGCATTCTCAAATGTAATTGGAAATAGACAGGAATTGAAACAGAATGGGTGTTACAGTGTTGTTAGTGTTAGCTAATCTTAGGGTAGTTGGAGACCTGGGGTATAGTCAGGGTTTGATGGCTCTGCCATCTTCACTCATTTACTCATCGTGGACTTTGTCTGCGTCTTGTCATTACACACACCTGGTGCCCATTCCCCTAATTAGCTAGATATGCTAGTATATGTAGCCCTCTGTTTCTCCCTTCCTTGTCAGCTATGGTTTGCTGTCCTGGTGACTGTTTTTGCATTGTTTAATTAAAATCAATATTGTTATAACTCCAACCTGCGTTTGGTTTCTGCCACCCACACTCAAACCGTGACAGGTATATCATCCTGGCTTTAGTTTATAGAAATATTGGAGAGTGACAGTGGGATGAAATGACCAAGGCCGGATTGTCAGTCATCAGTTATTGAACCCATTCCAGATTGCTCTTGTGAACATAAGGGGAGTTCTGTAAGTGGAATGAGGAAATGCAATAAGAATCTCAAAATGCCCTTGTAAGAATTAAAATTGGAATCATAAGAAAGACTTACAAATATGTTATTCTTAAGCCCCTCATAAAGTCCTCAAATGGTCAGGGGCCTTTTATGGGCTCCAAATGGATTGCTTACTCCTCTTTGACATAATCTCCTCCTCTTCTCTCCTGAGTGAGTGAGCACTGCAATGCCAGAAGTGGTCTCCCGTGTCTCAGATATCAAGACCAGGCTTGTGGGCCCCCGTGAGGTTGAGACAAACCTGGGCTTGATGGCACATCCTTCCCCCCAACCCAAATACTACTGAGCCTCTGAGATACCTGGTGGAATTGTGTGTCCAAAAGACGATGGCAACTTCAAAGATAGGTTCACTCGTGGTCACCTCAGTTTGACCACCGCCAGCAACTATTAGGCGTTTCGCTTCAACTTGTAAAGTGGAGAAATTAAGACTGTGCCCGTGTTTTCTTCCACTGTGCTCTGGACCGAGCTGGGGAGGGTCCATGCGAATGGAACATGCCTCAGTCTCTATTTCATGGTAGAGCGTGGAAAAGATCCCAAGGAAATGGTCCAAACTATCTGGGAGGAAATAAAGCTTAGTCTGATGAATATATAAAATACAGCTATGCTCATTCACTGTGGTGGGAGAAGGAAGTCTGTTTATTTTTATAAAGCTAACCGACATTATTTATGGCAGCTACTTCAGGTCTCGACACCACTTTGCTAACATGAAAAAAAAAAGTCTTTTATCCACGGTACCAGGAGAGCAACAGAAAATATCCTTATTTAGACTCCAGTGTGCGTGCATGTTCAGTAATTGGGATTATACTATGGGCCTTTTAGCAGATCAGTTCTGAAGAAAATTCTTACAAAGCAGTTATCTAGTATACCTCTAGAGCAAATAACACATTTTGTAGTGTGGTTTATTTTATACATTGTGAAATGGAAAATATGTTTTTCGTACCAGGGATGCAGACAGGGTGAAAGAAGTCTAAAAAAAACCAAAGCCTTCAGTTGAATTTGATATTGTTGATGCCCTTCACAAGTGTCCTCCTTCAAACCACATCTCTCTGAATTAGTTCCATATATGTAGGGCTATTTGTTTTGAGTGGACAGTATTTCAGTGAGAACAGAATCCTGGGCACTCACCAAACCATACCAAGAGTAAAAATATCAATGCCATGGAGCGTTTTTGTTGTTGTTAAGCCCTACTGTTGTGGAAATACAAATCCATAATTCAAACCAGTGGTTCTCAAAATACACACACAAGCCCTTCGGTGTTCATGAAATAATTGTTGGGGGTCATGAAATTACTTTAAGATTGAAGAGAAACTAAACCCCTTGTTCTAGAAAAGGTGCATTCACATTAAAAAAATACAAATGATAACAGAGAAGAAAACAGCACTCACAAACTCACACTGGCAGAGAATAGACTAGTGAGATGTGACCAATCTACACGCAATGTTGACTTATTTTATATTAGCCAATGACATTGAACAAGCTTGTTGTTGAATGTCTGTTTAACCTGTACATGGCAGCTGCAACACATTCTTATTTACAGCACTTCAGACTTCCTCTTCTTTTGGAGTGGTCAAATAACGGCTGATTGAAGCCGTCCAGCTGCCAGCTGTTTGTTGACAACTGTAGCCAGTGATGCCAAATCCACACGATTTAGCATATATGTTTGTTTTATTATCCCTCTTTTTAAGCTAGTCAGGAGGTGCAAACAAATAGATCGTACCTTGTGGTCATTTCAACCAATCAGTTTGTAGTTAGTGAGGCTCACTTGATGCTTATGCTGAAAGAAAAACCATGAAGCATATTTAATTGCTTGCATTCTGTGGGCTCTGTGTGTCAATTTAGTGATGGACAGTATGTGTACACTCACACCCATCTCCAGGCTCTTTACATCGCACCAGCATCCCCTCAACTGGCCCGAACAAGCAGCAAGTATCTTCATCAACACTTTCTCTGTCCCACATGGGTCTGGTCGGTACTGGATGTGCCACAGCTTCACAATGGGACGAATCTGGATCCCAGCCTCTCCCCCTGTGGGCCATCTGGCTGGGTGGGCAATCAAGCATCAGCTAATTGGACTTATAATGCTATACCTCTGGGCCTATTTGGCAGGACACATTCTAATATAGGAACTACCATGGGGTTGTAGGAAAGACACTGATGGCTAGTTTGTGAGTGTAGTACAAATGAGTTAACAGGCCAACACATGTCTTTGAGAACATCCATGAATGTCCCTGAAACAATATAATACCTGAAACTCAGTGACTGCCTGAGGAGTTGTACATGGCACTGTGTCGCAACATCTTTATGGTGATTATACTGCACATACATTGGTCAACAGAAGGCAAACTAGCATGTATGCATTTTGAAAGACAAAATACAGAATGTTTTACTGTTTTTCTTGTATGTTTTCTCCATACTGCAGAATTTTAGGGATTAGTTTCTCAATATGAACAAATAACTTTAGTGCATTAACAATCTAGTCCCACTAATTATTGCAGGGATTATGTGTGAAAAGGTGCTGTCAATGAGCAAAATGGCTTCACTGGGGTGAAAAATAATTTCCAGCTATGGGCTCATGGGAGAACTATCTACTATAAATGTCTCTCTATCTTGTCTCGCTTTGGGGATATTCCTGTGGAGATGGAAATGTGGTGTATGTGTCTCTTTTAGAGCCATTTGGACAGCGGAAATGGCTCAGTGCAGTACAATATTAGCAATGGCAGGTAAAAAAGTTGTTTTTGTTAGACTACGACTGCCAATGGCATCAAAAAGATCCAAATAGAAATGTATGCGCCACATGTGTTTTTGTGTAGCATGGACCTCCTTAGTGTATGTGTGCGGGCATATGTTTACATGTGCAGTCATTTCCATATGAATCATCTGCATCTTTCTTTTCAAATCTTTTCTCGACCTTCACTTTTCGATGCCGGGGATGTTTCACTCTGCTTCTCTGCACCTCTCACATGCGCTGTCACACAGCCTCCCCTCGGTATGACGCATCCATCAGAAAGGCTTGGGGATCTGCTCTCCTAGCCTCCTCATCTTCATGATGACTAGGCATGCTATCGCTGAGCGGGGAAACACACAAACAGGAGAGGGCTGTCCTGTCTCTCAGCAAAGACTTATCTCCCGCCACCCTCCCCAGGGCAAGCTACACCAGCTGGAACTCGTTAAAGTATGTGTCCGGTATGGCACATAGGTCAGCATGGAATATATTGTGTGAAAGTAAGTGTACTTCCCAGAGAAGTTGGAACATAGTTAACTCCCAACTTTCCTGCAATTTGTGAAATGAAATTGATTTTTTCCCTCCTTTTAATTTCGCTGTACATAACTAATGTAAATAAGTATGTATTGTATCTAATGGAACACGAGTTGTTATCCACATGGCACAGTGAAATATTTTGCCATTAGACATTTCTACCCTGGCTAAAACTTGGAATAGAAACTGTTTGCTTTAATCTTTCATAGTTAGCTCCCAACATTCTTGCAATTTGTGTATACACCACGTCACAGTAAGTATTGTACATGAATGTCAACCCATAAAGTGCATTTTTGAGGGCCCTTCTTGCTTTTGTTATAATGTTTGATTTGAGAAGGGAGGCTTGACTAAAGGTGTAGTAAGTAATTCTCGAGAACACGTGCCGATTTCTAACTCAAGTGAAAACAAAAACGCCTCTACCTTCAATGCAATATGGTTCTCCATCAGAAGCCCCACCCTACATATTGCCAAGTCTAAGATATTGTTGTGTCCGGTCTGCACCACTTTGTTTGTGTTCCTGTTCACGGAGCCACGGCTGTGAAGAAGTACTGGGTATATTTTTCAGCACGCACAGAGAATGGTGAGATAGCGGGCCGCGAGGAGACATTTAGTGAATATTCACTTAAGTGTAGCTGCTTATTATACTTTTTAAAGTCAACTGGAATTTAAACGTAATTTGACCGAAATAGAGCCACACTTCAGGAAATAGGTCGGACATTAGTCTTGCTGTCTACTTTCATGGACATGCGTTCTGTCTTTCCCCCATGGGCCCAGATGTCATTCAGCAGTGTCTGAGCCTGCTGATGACTGTTGACATCAATAGCTCTATTACTGCCTGATACATCTTTTTAAAACACGGACTCTCCCTTCTCTGACCCATACGCCCCAATAAGAAGTTAATGGCTTGGAAGCCCGCTTGTGCTATGAGCCTTTATTTTTCATACCCAGCCTTAGCATATCATCACCTAAAACGTTAACATGCTGAATTGCAGATTGTTAATTATGTTGTAAATTTCAAACAATATTGATTACTAAATTACTTAGTAATTATCTGCAATTTCCAATTGCCAGTAATAAACTATAATAGGTAGGCCACACATACATCCTCACACGCCTGTGTTGTTGTGTGGACTACATCTGCTTTGGTTTCACCTTCATTGGGAATATATTTGGTTGATGTTGGACCAACACCTAATTTCCTTTTTTTTTCTCAGTTCTTTTTCTTATTAGCCACATACTTTACCACAGATGTGCTCCCACAACCCCTCTCTCTCACACAAGTGCAGAGCTACCCTGCCCTGGCCATGCAGTTGGCCCACACAGACATTACCTACACAACGGAGAGTGAACAAAGGCCCAGATACATAAATACACTACACACACACACTTGTGTGCTACAAATACAGACAGTGGTACCACACACACGCGTGCATACACACCTCCTGATAAGCGTTTATAGAGCTAGCTGGAGGGGCAAAGTGCTGTTATCACGGGTGAGCAGGAATGCCTGACACTACGAAGCTCTCCACACTAAGCTATACAGTCACCATTAGCTCACAGAGCCAAGAGACAGAGCGTGCACCTTTAGTGCAAAGTACATCTTGTCCACTGTCATCCCACAGGGAGATAATGAGTTATTTTTCCTATATGCTTTTTAGCCGGTCCGCGGGCCATTATTGCGACAGAACAAAGGGACTTAATCCTCTCTGTGTGGTGCACCTCCTGGGGTGTGTGAAGTGTTTTCAGCGTTGTATAGAATAGCGTAGTTCGAAGCTTTTTTTTGTTCTTTTTTTCTTTGAGGAATGCGCCACTGGTCCTATAGATTGTAATGTTTTACTGGTAATTTGTGCTTGTCTGATTGATTGTGTCGCATTTGAAACACAAACACTGTAGGGCTAAATCCATCCTACACAATACCACTGATACAGAGAGCTGAGGCTGTGTGCTGCCATGTCTATACCCTAACCCCCATCCCACCCCACGGAGAGATTTATCAACATAGTCAAGGCAGTAATTCTCCATACTGGGCGTTCAATAATTCATACCAAGACTCTCTCTCTCTCTCTCTCTCTCTCTCTCTCTCTCTCACACACAGCTCTGTGTAAAAGAGGACAGAAGATGTGCATA